>SNQJ01S0010289.1:59225-93596 GCA_010110895.2 Picea sitchensis
TCATTTAGGATATTAGTAATATATCCTCAAGTGATGACTAATGAGTTAGTTAAGATTGCCTAGCCTAGTCATCATGCATGATTTTAGGATCTAGAGCAAATCTCTCTATGAGGTGGCATCACCCATTGTACTATAAATATATACCATTGGTTTGAATACATGAGAGTTGGCTAGTGAACCTTTTTCGTCATGTTGTTGTTCTTCTGCATATTTCTTCAATTGGTATCAGAGATCGTATGGTCTTAAGGACCTGATGTCTCCATGGGAGATGAGTTGAGATGATGGTGCTAAGTTGCACATGAAGAAAATGAAGCCTAGATTCCTACACCAAAAAATTGCAGATCTATAATCTTTGGGATGCGTAATGGAAATAAAGAGAAGGCGCGCTGGATCATTTGTTGGCACTCGATCATCTTATTGACTCGTTGTTCATCTCTCGTTGGTGCCGCTGAACATAATAAGTGTGTACGACAGGATAAATCCTCATGCAACAAATAACCATTTCCATTTCCCTAGGAGATAAGTCAAAGTGCATGCATGCAAGAAAATAGAACTTGTTGCCTAACTACAATTAGAATCGGAAGTCAAGCCATGGGATCATAAAAGCATGGAGAATATCAATGCCACCTACATTCATTGTGCTTCGATCTATACATTCTATTGGCATCTCCTTCAGTAGAAAAATGTGCAAGTGTGAATCAAGCACAACCAAGAGGTATCACAATAATTGTGTTTTATTTCCATTGTAGATTGAGATTTAGTTGTGTAAATCTATTGTAGATATGTTGATTGTTCAATTTTCCACTCTTTAAGCAACAACAACCCAAATATCATTGCGCCCTCTAGCATCCTTCATCAAGCAATTGTCCAACCAACAATTGCTTAGCAATTTCAAACCATCGATGAAGTCAATCTCTCAACAATTTTAGATGCCAATGTTGGTTGTACTTACTTCCATGCCATATAAGAATTAACTCATGTTGGTTGATTGGATCATCAGATCTGGAGAAGGTTGCTTTGTTTGTAAAGTCAAAATGATGCCCATTCAATTATGAAATTCATAGAGTTGTCCTATGAACAACAATTAATTAATTAAAATGCCATGTGATAGAGGGAGTGCCCGGCATCAAAAGTTCTGTGAGAGACTTCTGTTGATGTACAAAGAAAGGAGCAAATTTGTGTGATTTCTTTTTGATATCCATCCACCGAAATATGTTGTTTTGTCAAACAAACTACAATTTTTAAAGTTGTTGCTATTATATTCTCTTTTTGCAACGTTTCTCTTTTGGGAAACTATTTTGATGGGTAGTCACAAATTAATGGAGGGACAATCGTCACAAAGAATGTAAAATATTCTAGAGGACGGTGCTATGAATTTATTAATACAACACTATATATCTTTTGTCCATGGATGTGTTCAAGAGTCAAGCAAGAGAGAGCTTCATCAATCATGTAGGAGATGTTGATATTATGGTAGCTGCGGGAGGTATTTACCTCCACGTGTAAACTTGACGAGAATAGAGTATTTCGGGAAGCAAGAAGAAACCCTAATTAGTTGGTTAATAACCCTAGAAGACAAGTCGGCTCAAGAGAATGATTTGTATTAGGTTATTAGCCTCTAAGAGAAGAAGTCGGCTAAAGGAAATATTATATACTAAAGAATTAGTACCCAGAATGAGAAGTCGGCCCAGGCAGTCTGCCAGAATTAGTATAAATACAGGAGGCCAGTCTTCATTTTGGCAGCATTCTCAGAACTATAGAAGCAACACTTGTGCACACTGCAGTTGGCCAGTTTATGCACAAGTTTGGAGGAGAGCTACCGTTGCTGCTGCTGCAGCTAGCAGATTTCAGTTTTGGCTTGGACTCTCTGATCAATGCTTGTTACTCTTGTTTGGTGCGCTATCCTTGGAGAGAGGTGCGCTATCTTGTTTGGCTATCTAGCCTAGGGTTTGCTTCCGGAATGATTCTCTGTCAAGGTTAAGGTGCTCGGGGGTGGCTTCGGCCTATGGTTGGGTGACAATAGTGATATTGTCNGCTATCCTTGGAGAGAGGTGCGCTATCTTGTTTGGCTATCTAGCCTAGGGTTTGCTTCCGGAATGATTCTCTGTCAAGGTTAAGGTGCTCGGGGGTGGCTTCGGCCTATGGTTGGGTGACAATAGTGATATTGTCTGTGGTTAAGCGAGCACATCCATTACTTTCTAACATGTTATGGGCCCACACCTCCTTCATTCAGTCTAACCATTGGAAGGGAGCATAGCCATAAGGATACTAAGCTCGTTGAAGAACTACCACTAGGGTTTCTAGCAGGAGCAGTTACTAAAGCATTGCCGCTAGGGTTATTAGCAGGTGCAGTTGCAGAAACCCTAACCCTCTCGTTGAGGCACCTTAAGTGAAGGTATTGACCTAATTTCCGGATAGACTAGTGCACCCTAGCCTAGTGCATCCCCTGGTACTCTCAGCAAGCTAAGACGCCAAGTTTGAGTTTTTGGTCAAATCTAGGGTTGATCAATTCAAAGCAGCCATGACTTACTCTATGAAGTTAGAAAACAAGTTAGAAGGGGCTTCTAACTTCAGAGCATGGAAGACAATGATTGATCTCATCTTTGCCAAGAATAAAGTGTTGGATATCGTGAAAGGAAAGATTGTGGAACCGAAGTTTGAAGAAGGAACCGCATAACGTTGCAGTTATGGAGAAGTTCAAAGACAATGACATCAATGCCACAAGTATCATAGTGGATTCTATAAAAGACCACTTGATACCCTACATCTCCCATCTTGATTCGTCTAAGAAGATGTATGATGCCCTGACAAACCTCTTCTCAGTCAGAAACATTGGACACATAATGAGTCTGAAGAATGAGCTCCGTGACATGTATAACATCATATTTTGTGAGAATCTCTTAGTTTAGAGATCAACTACAAGCTATTGAAGAAATCATTTCAGATAAAGAACTGGCAAATATAGTACTCAATGGTCTTCCCAAAACATGGGATGCATTTGCCCCAAGCATGAACACAAGGAAAGAGTATCCTACATTTGAAGAACTTTGGACTTACTGTGCACACGAAGAATCAAGGATTAGTGCAAAAGAGAAACCTCAAAAGAAATGCGATGATCAAGCCTTCCAGGAAAGGTTCAAGGATTTCAGGAATAAAAAGAAGTTTGACTCCAAGAAGAAACCAAATCAAGAGAAAAATATGTCAAGAATACAATGCTTCAATTGTCGAAAGTATGGTCACTACAAGAATCATTGTCCCGAGTTAAAGAAAAGGAAGGAAACACACGAAGCATCAGTTGTTGAAGAAAGGGAATCCTTGAAGCAAGCCAAGCAGGACAAAACAAACTTCTTCTTCTAAGATAAGGTAATATGTTCAAAGAGAAACTATACCATGTTTTCTGTACATATCTTGCATATCTATTTCCTAGAAGATAACATGTTCAAAGAGAAACTATACCTATGGAAGAAAAACAAGACAAGGATTGCTACCACAATGACCACAAGTCAAACAATACACATGAAAGAATGAAGTACATCAACAACCCCTGGTGACAATTCATGTGGAAGATATTACACAAAGTAACAGCGACAAGATAAGCCGAAATCAGAATCAATCTTGAAGAAACCTAGAAGAAGTAAAAACAGAAAGAAGTCAAGAATCAAGAGGAAATTGGAAAAGGACTTATGACACTTTGTAGAAGGCAATAAGGATGCAGATGGAAGCATGGGCTATCTTAGTTGGAGGGAGTTGATTACAGAATTCCAAAAGATGAGCATGCACTCATGCATGAAGCAAGGATTAGGAGGGAGCTAATCCTAAATAATATGATCCATTGAAGATGATAAAGTATCTATCCATGTACCCATCAATGGTAGCAACCATGAAAAGCAACACGTGTTCAGTTTGACTTTAGAAGAAGTCTTCTTCGAAAAGAAACCTTAAAGTATCCTTGGTTGTCCATCCACATTCGTAATCCTACGATGAAAGAAAGAAGTGGAATCTTCAGGGCATGGAATCTATAGAAAACTCCATGGACCCAAGAGCTAAAGAGAAACATGAGGAAGAACATGAAGACTCCAAGAAAGAAGGAAAAGCCAGAACAACTAGTCATTGTATCGAGAATCACAAGACTACCACCATGATCTAAACTCACTAAAAGAAATCAAGCAGAGGAACTGATGAAGAACAATGTATGGAAGATTTATGAATGTAAACATTGCGAGATCCAGAACTAGAGGTTCTACCAGATGAAGGGAGAAGACTATGATGATTGCTTGTTCCAGTAAACCAGACATACCTCTACATGAGCCATTATACCGTCTGCAATATCCATGGGCTGGAGTTTACATCAGATGAATGCAAAGACTGTTCTTCAGAATAATTGAACAAAGAACGTATGTAGAACAATCTCAAGGCTTTGAGGTATACCAGGAAGAGACTCTTGCATGCAGATGGAAGAAGGTCTTGTATGGATTCAAACAACTTGGTGCAGAGCCTCCAATGCACAACATAAGCGTGGTGAAAAACCTTTTATAACAAAGATACTGTATCAAAATGGTTACTCAGAACTCTGGATGATGGATTGCCAATCCATGACAAATATTTCATGATGACAGAGGAAGTACCACTTGGATATGTTCCAGTTTGAGCCTAGCCACGATGTTACGAGCTAGCAGGAAACAAAAGAGATGAATTCAACTACAATATACTGTAATGATTAGAGTTATATGAAGCCTTAAGAGAAAAACCAGTGTTCCAGAAAGACCGAAGTACATTGAGGTCAAGCATTACATTCTCCGTGATGAAGTCCAGAAAAGAGAAAGTGGTTCTCCAATATATATCTCCACAGATGAGCAGATAAGCAAACATTTTGGTAAAGCCTCTGTCCAAGATGAAAGAGTTTGCGCACTCAAGCTGGAGCTTGTGGAGACGACTTCCTTATTGAAAGGAAGAGATAACTCCCAGGTTGGGAGGGAGCACTGATGTGTTATTCATTTATGAACAGTTATTTCTCAGTTCGAAAAATGGTCCAGGATGAGCAGTTTCTTTCCAGTTCGAAAAGTGGTTTAAGATTTCTGATGGATAGGCATTTTCCATTTCGGAAAAAATGGTCCAGATTGAATGGTCRTTTTCGTAATGAAAATAGTTCGATGGATTGCTGATGTACCATAAACATCGATTCCCCTTGTGGCTAACATGGGGAATGGTCTAGGATAGTCTCTTTTCTTGATGGTCACTCTCAGTAGTGGTCAAGAAGACTGGTCCGCCTCGTCGGACAATCATTCTTTCGAACCTCACAGTTGTGCGCAGTTTTGAAGAATGGTCCGTTTTGGAGGTTGGTGCAGGACAACCATTTCCTTAGGAAATGGTTCGGACAGTCATTACCTAGGGAAAATTCATTCTCTCCAGGTTGCACTTTATTTAGTGCCGGAGGAATGGCCCAGATAGGTGAATGGTCCAGGTTCAACAATCAGGGACATGCATTCCCTAGGGCAGACTCATTCTCTCCAGGTTGCACTTTGTTTAGTGCCGGAGGAATGGCCCGGATAGGTGAATGGTCCAGGCTTAGAAATCATGATAGTTATTCTTCCTTGCTTGAGAAGAATAATCCAGATAGCTCATCGTTGATGTTTCACTCTATGAGGGAAGATGCTCTTCCAGATCTCACAGATGTGAGTGGAAGAAGGCCCAGCTGATTTAGTTTATATCATAACAACGTTTTCTGTGCAGGTTGATATCAGATGATATGATTGTTATGGAGATTGTATGTCTCTGGACAATAGATGTATGTTACTGTGGTGGACGTGTTCCACTGATTATTACTATATGTCACTGATCAAGTATTTGTGTGCTACTTGGTGTGGTAGTGTACCACTGGATTGTAGTTGTGTACTACTATGGATAGACACAGTTGTTCTATTGAATGACATTGTTCCGATTGCCTTGAAGGCCATCAATAGTGTTGGAAATGATTATCAACTAGATGGATGATCAATGGACAAATATTTCCCAGATGAAAAATGGTCGAGGACATTTATTCTTCTAGGACATATGTTCGGATTAGAAGAATGGCTCTTGTGTCACTATGTGGAGTGAGTGACTTATCCAACATCATGTCTAATTACTCATATGGAGTATGGTTTCGAGAGATGATGCAACTGATGACACTAATAGTGATGATGGTGCTCATGATCTAATCACGAGATAGTTTATACGACTATGTTGATGCTACCAGGTGAATGGTATGTTGTGCTCAAGACCATTACCTTCAATATCTCCCTAGCTAGGAGGGAGTGTTGATATTATGGTAGTTGTGGGAGGTATTTACTCCACGTGTAAACATGCCGATAATAGAATATTTCAGGAAGCAAGAAGAAACCCTAATTAGTTGGTTAATAACCCTAGAAGACAAGTCAACTCAAGAGAATGACTTGTATTAAGTTATTAGCCTCCAAGAGAAGAAGTCGGCTAAAGGAAATATTATATACTAAAGAATTAGTACCCAAAATGAGAATTCGGCCCAGGCAGTCTGCCATAATTAGTATAAATACAGGAGGCCAGTCTTCATTTTGGCCAACATTCTCAGAACTGCAGAAGCAACACTTGTGCGCACTGCAGTTGGCCAGTTTGTGCACAAGTTTGGAGGAGAGCTGCCATAGCAGTTGTTGCAGCTAACATATTTCGGTTTTGGCTTGGACTCTCTGATCAACTCTTGTTACTCTTGTTTGGTGCGCTATCCTTGGAGAGAGGTGCACTATCTTGTTTGACTATCTAGCCTAGGGTTTGCTTCCAGAATGATTCTCTGTCAAGGTTAAGGTGCTTGAGGGTGGCTTCGACCTCTGGTTGGGTGACAATAGTGATATTGTCTATGGTTAAGCGAACACATCCATACTTTCTAACAGGAGATACGATTGAACTTGTGCAAAAGAATTCTAAATGGCTAATCAATGATATGGATTGGAGTTGCAACCTAGGTAGCGTGTGATGTGAAGGAAGAAGCTTTGATTTTAGTGCAGAACACTTCACAACAAATTGTTCAACCATTTTCAACCCAGAACGCAATCTGCTCCACGGATTCCTCAACGATATGCTCGAAATAGCTTTTAAATCCTCCTCAAACGCCTGATCAACGATTTTCTCTGGGAAATTATGTCTCATTACTATCGCACGTGCCTTTTCCAGTGTAACGGTGACAACGCTTAATTTTTTGTTGGCATATTTCATCCATTGGTGCGGTATATTCTCAACAGAATGCTTCACAAGCGTTGGAATCCTTCACTTCGTGCCTCATTCAACAAAATCCCTTGCATTACGTGCCCTCTTGAATGCATATAAATTGTTTTATGCATCAAATTTAAAACATACTTTCACATTTAACACAAAGTATATGGTTTAAAGATTTAGCGTGGAGTAATTTTTATGTTAGTATGAAAACCATTACTTTATGATATTATCACAAAAAGGGAGTTAAAAAGGTAACAAGGAATTACTTTTTAGAATTTGAATTTTCCATATTAGTGATTTACTTTACTTTACTTTTATAAAATAAAATTATTCTTTGGTAAAGTAAAGTATGTGATTTTTTTTTTTAAATTTTATGTCAAAGGGGGTAATATTGTAGAAATTGTCCATTTTTTTTTTGAAAAGTTTCATTAAAATGATTCATTTGTAATTTTGAAAAAATGAAGAGTGACCTATAAAGATGACGGAGAAAGTATGTTGCATACTTGTAATTGTATTTGGGTACACTTTTGTAATCACAAGAAGGATATCCCTTAATAAAATCAATTTTTTCTCCATGTTTTAGATCCACCCGAAATTGAATAAGGGGATCTTAAGTACAACTTGTGTTGTGTGTGACGGTGAATATTTTGCTATTCTCTTTGATGTTTATGATGTTTATTGTCTAGTTTTGACATAAACACAATTGTAATCCATTATTTATTGCAACACACATAATACGATGCAAGTGTACACAATTAATGAAATTCAAGCACAATGAAGCATAAGTAATCAAGAAGCAATGAAGATACCAAATTGACAATTTCATCAACATTGGACACATCAAGCTCATAACCAAGGTCTGAAAGCATCATCAAATTTGAAGATCAACTCAACTTTGAAATTGACATTCATTGTAAACTTGCAAATAATATTATTTGTGAGTAATCAAGCTCCACTGTAACTTACAATAGTACTTTGTAAGTGTCACTATCAAACTTAGGTTGACTTTGTTATTGGGTGCATTTTCGGTTGAACCCGACACCCAAGATTGAGTTATTGCATGTATGATTTCTTGAATCAAAATTGATAGGGTTGAGTAGTTGAAACTCATATAATTGTAAACATTAAAGTTTGGGTGCATTTTCAGTGGTATTCGACACCCTCATCTTGTTAGAGATAAATTCAAGCGAGCGTGAAGTTCAAGCGAGCAATTCAAGTGAACAAGTTGCAAGTAAGCCTTCTTTTGTTGAGTCAAATTGTAATCAGGATCTACCTGCACAAAGGATACCTCATTTAGTGTTTTGAAATGGCTCGAAGTCTCGAATTATTAGAGTTTCTGAACACTCTAATAAACAACACTGAAGAAAACATAGGTGATATTGAACAAAGAAACTCTTCAATCAGTGCTAACTTGTTTGCAAGTGATGGAAGTTAAAGTTAGACTTCCTCAAGATCAATCCCAGCGATTGAATGATAAGTTGATAGATCTAAAAAATCAACAACCAGTGAAGTGTTCTGAACCAGTTTTTGTTCAGCACAACCCTCTCTGTGATGATGATGATGTTTTTGATCAACAACCAGTGAAGGAGAAACTCAGTAAGACAAATCCATATGCAGACAAAGACGAAGCTATTCATGAAGCTACATTTCAAAAGTTTTCTTTTGAGTTTAGTGAATAAAATCTTTCAATGATGCAACACCATGCAGTAAATAAACTTCCACGGATTTCAAAGCAACATGTTCAAAATACTTTTTCCAAGCCCATCATCAGAGCTTGGGAAGAAATAAGCTACAAGAAGAATAAAACATGACTTGGATATGACAAGGAAGTTACCTTTCATATTCCTGATTATTCCAGACCAATCTAGTTCCAAAGTGTTGGATTCCTTCAAGAAGATTCACCTTCACTTGTTCCATTTCAACATCAGAATGCAAAATGCCAACATTGCAATCAAGTTGGTCACATGGATAATCATTGTTTTGATCTCCATCATTGCCAGCATTGTGGCAAGCATAATCATTCTTTAGACACATGTTCAACACTGAAGAAACCTGCAAGATTGAAGATTCACTATGAGTGGATCGATCCTTGGCAGTGGTCATCAACAACCAAGCGATTTTATAAGTCTTACCGTAGAATTCAATCTCGAGTAAAGACCAATCTTGCATCACATAACATTTTTGTACCTCACATAAGTGTTCCCCTTATGGCGTAGCTTTTAAGGATGACCCTCTCGAGATGAGATAACATGTGTTTTTTTCTACATGCCCACTTTGTGTTGTACATAAATGGAACAAGTTGTTAATGTTTATGCCATTATTATAGTTCTTTGCATTTCAATAGATAATAGCAACATAAGAACAAGATCACTGAGAAATACACATCCACAAGAGACACGACATTTATCCTAGGAAACCCTCTAGGGAAGAAAACCCAGCAAAACTTCCTTAATATAAATAGCCAATACAATGCCAAGAGATCTTATGCTAAAACAGAAAGTCCTCTCCCAAGATATGCGCCACTCTCTCTCCCCTTTGCCGGTAACAGATCATAACTTGTCTCTTAAACTGAGCAAGTGAGTTGTATTCAAATGAAGCGCTAGCCTCCTGTATTTATACAAGTTCTGGCACGTGCGAAGTGTCTTTTCACTGGCAGGGCCGACTTCTCAATCTGGGTGGGTAAACCCACCTTTATTATATTTCTGGGTCTCTTAATTAACTGCTGGGGCCGACTTCTTATTCTGCCTATTATAATTGTCTGTTGACCAATCCGCAAAAGGGGATTTGGTCCTATTACAATAGCCGACATGATCAATCCACAATGGGGATTGATCCTATGAATAAAATATCAATAATAATAAGAATACTCTTTGCAGTTACATTGTTTCAACACAAGTATGGTACTATCTGGAGCCTAGAGGGGGGAGTGCAATGATGTAACTTTTTTGTACCATAAGCGGGGGAGTTCAAAAATCCAGTGAAGATGGTTCGTGAAACCACTTGTGGTCTCTCCTTTTAGATGACAAAAGGGGGAATTGATGATGGTTGTCAGACCGAAAGTTCGACAACAAATATGCTAGATGGGCATCAATTTTCTAAACGAACAACTATAGTTTGTAGATGGTAGACTTTGGCAGAATTATGGTTCAATGACTTGCAATTGAATCATACACATTATACATTGGGATGTTGTTGGACACCTAAAAGACTCAAAAGTGGTTAGTGGTCATCCAAAAACCATTAGATACATGGTATCAATTGGTCGGTGGTTATCTCAAACCACAAATTCAGAGAGCACTTCACTGATACAATGATAGTAGAGTGGTGATACTACATGTTCACCAATTAGCAGAAGACATCGGATTCTTCTAAGCTCAAATACTTGGAAAAATGATCAAATTGTCAAGCAATCAGGGAATGTTTAGATATTGCAAGTGCTCACTTCCATATCTTAGCTCTCTTCCAGTTTAATTCAGATGAACCATTCATCATTCAGATTGGTTGTTTTTTCAGGCAGTTCTTCATTGAGGCTCAAATCAAATGTTTTAATATGAAGACTTGGAAATGATACCAGTTTATGCTTCATTGCTAGTATTATTGATCAGACTTGTGATTGAGGGGGGAATGTTAGCCTATGACTTACCTTACCAATCACTAAGTCTAATTGTCACCTATATTTGTATTATTCATTTAGGATAATAGTAATATATCCTCAAGTGATGACTAATGAGTTAGTTAAGATTTCCTAGCCTAGTCATCATGCATGATTATAGGATCCAGAGCAAATCTCTCTATGAGGTGACATCACCCATTGTATTATAAATACATACCATTGGTTTGAATACATGAGAGTTGGCATAACACCTAAGAAATATGAGAGAAGGTTGAAATGGACTCACATGATATATCATATTATTATCATTGAGCCAATTTATACAATGATTTTGTAGTATACCTAGGGGGTAATATGGGGTACGTAGGGAGGTACCCAATGGGAATGTGGTTATGTATTATTAGTAGAAGTAATTCGATGTAAGGTGGACTAGGTCCACTATATTAAATAATGTTCACTATGTTAGTTAGATATAATAAATGTAAGAAGACTTTGTAGAAGGTTCCTAGGAGATAGAGAGTGTTATATAAAGAAGTGTAAACAATGTATTGAAACATAATGAAGTATATTGTGTTTGTAACAAGAAATGATTGCTTGATGAATGTTATCATTCCTTAATGATTAATATATGGTGTTACCCTACCTCAAGAGTTTTATCTATTTCTTGTGTTCAATATTTGGTGAATGGTTTGGATTATTCTTGTTGGGATTCTTGGTTATTTCTGAAGTATATTTGTAGATTTATTCAAGTATTTAACATTTGGTAACATTGCTTACACTTCTTTATATAACACTCTCTATTTCCTAGGAACCTTCTAGAAAACCTTCTCACATTTATTATATCTAACTACCATAATTGACATTATTTAATATAGTGGACCTAGTTCACCTTACATTGAATGACTTCCACTAATAATATATAACCAAATTCCCATTAGGTACCTCCCTAGGTACCCTTTATTACCCCCTAGGTATACTACATTCCATCTCCTTTCACATGTTTCATCCTCGAAACACGAGAAGAAACCATACAATATCACTCGTTAAGAAATGTAGCCAACTGGTACCAAGTACGACCATCCATCCATCCTAATGGAAGATGAACATGATGTCCAACTACTATCTTACCACCTTGATCTTGTTCCACATCGTGTCGGTGTTGCCATTAGATTGGTTCTCTAGCCTGATGTCTTCCTATAATGTTGGTAGGCCTCTATGCACCTCCGAATTGGTTTCCTTTTTGGTACCATGCTCGTGCATAAGTGTGTTAATGCTCACGCCCTTGCCTTGATGACTATTGTTTCTCTATATGATGTGGATGACGATATACAACAACTGTATTAATCTTCTCTTTATCTTCAAATCTACAACACATTGTGCTTTTGATTCAACGACCTTAGATTCTTTATTGTGTCCTTATTGTAGCTTTGTTTCATCTCTTTGTGTAGACTCTTCCTCTGATTCAACTTCAAACTCGACAATAACTTCTTTGCTTTCCCCCATGGGTCCTTCTTTCTTACTAAGAGACACAGTCTGCAATGTAATTTTCTTTTTCTTGTACCAAAGCTTTAGAAACTTCTTTTGCACATTAATATTAATTGTAGCAACTGAGTCCATCCAAGGATATCCCAAAACTATATCCACATAAGCCATATCTATAGCATGAAAATCAGAATGCAAATCATATGTATCTATAGTGAACTTCAAATATTTAAAAATTTGAATATTTTCACTTTCAACCTGTGTGCTTTGAATATTCTTTGTAGGAACTTGCAATCTATTAACCAACTAAACATTGATAAAATTACACATGCAATAGGGGTTAATAGAAACAATGATATTTTCTTTTTGAATACATCCTGGAACCTGTAATATAGAATTGTCACATGAAAATAAACCCCTGGTGCTTTATTTATTCTTACTCTTGGTTTGAGACCACTTGTCTAAAAATATTTTTTGAAATGCTACATCAGAAAGTGCCATCATCTTGGTAGAGTCCAATGATTGCCACAATATCTCAACGTAATCCATTAAACTAATGGATAGCCTTATTCTCCAAGTTATTGGATTCCCTGATTTTACAAATTTTATGAATTCTTTAATACTAATACCATCATCTTTTCATGTGAAATGCATCTTTCTTGGAAGGAATATTCAATAGAAAACTAGGGTTTAAAAATAACTTACTATGCAAATCGCGCGACTTTTTCTCGAAAACCCCTGAAAATGGTTGAATTTAAAATGCTCATAACTTTACTTAGACTTCGTTGCGATTGTTTTTTTATTTTTTAAATTGGATATTTTTCCGAGAGGAATTCAAATATTCAATTTGTTTTGTCAAATTCAGCTCAGAAAGTGTCAGATCTGAACCTAAAGTGTGTCACTTCTTTTTTCCCTTAAAAAATATCTACAAAAAGAACCAAAAATTTCTTCCATTTTTTGGGGAAGAAAAGTGCTCTGATTCCATTTGTTAAATACCTAAATAGATCTACAAATATACTTTAGAAATAACCAAGAATCTCAACAAGAATAATCCAAACCATTCACCAAATACTGAACACAAGAAATAGAGAAAACCCTTGAGATAGGGTAACACCATATATTAATACTTAAGGAATGATAACACTCCTTAATCAATCATTGCTTGTTACAAACACAATATATTTTACTATGTTTTAATACATTTCTTACACTTCTTTATATAACACTCTCTATCTCCTAGGAACCTTCTAGAAAGTCTTCTTACATTTATTATATCTAACTACCATAGTGAATATTATTTAATATAGTGGTCTTAGTCCACCTTAAATTGAATGACTTCCACTAATAATACATAACCACATTCCCATTGGGTACCTCCCTAGGTACCCTATATTACCTCCCTAGATATACTATAGATGTTGTTCCCCTTTTATTTATCGTTAAGAAGGTAGTTAACTTAATTTACTTTTTTTCAAAAGGAAAAATTTAGAGCTTTATGTTATCAAGGTGAAAGATACATTTTTAAAGTGCATAGAAGCATGGACGAATCAACAAACAAAACACCATTGTTGTCTAAAACAAAACAATGCTTATATTCTATGTAATCTTCTCTATCCCATCTTTAAATAGGTCCATATAAACTAGAAACAAGAAACCATGGCTTAACGCCTTACAATATTATTACAATAAAAACGTTATTTGAAATGATCTCGTAAAAGATTACCCAACCATTTGACTTCATTTGCTTCTCTACGTTGGCAACATAGTTACCAACTTGATGATAACCCTCTAGAGTTCTCGTTTTTCAAAGGTCAAATTTAGTGACTATTTTTATCTCCATTTCAAAAGTGGTGCTATCAATACCACACCTTTTTTTTCACGATTAAAATTACGAAATTTTGCAACCATGATTTGTAAAGTCACAAACAAACACCTTAAAATCGCCCCCCTAATTGAAAAGTGGTGCTCTCAGTATCACCTTTTTTTTTTTCGAGGTTAGAATTGCAACTTGTTTGAAATTGAGGCCTTGACAACTAGTACATTCTTTTTGTTTTCGTCTTAAAATTACAACGTTTTTGAAACCATGGCTTAAAAACTGATATTATTGCAAACAAAATCATARAAAAATGAAAAMAACTAAAAAAATAGAAGAAAAAACCCCAAAATAGAGGTAAAAAACATGTTATATATATATTCCAAGGAAACCCTTGCAAAAAATCCTCTGAGTACTTCTCCATGATCCATGGATGGTAAACTAGGTAAATCGTCGACTCTGATTACATGGATGTTAAACCCTGAACAAAGCCCCATGTTATGTATAAAACCCCTTATTAATCCCTATATATTGAATTATTACATTTCTAGTGTTAGATTTGTATGTATACTAGAACCCTTCATTATAATTGTACCCTTTGACTCCTATATATATACCAAGAAGACTCGTCTTAGGATCATCTTATCTCGTCTCATATTGTATTATGAATTGGATATATTATAAAAGTAGATTTTTCACTTGAAGTGGACTACATTCATTGACTTTTATCATTTTTTAGGCATTGGATCATGAGATTTGGTATCAAAGCATCGATACTAAGGTTTTGTCGCTTCAAACGAGTCATCTTGGCATTTTTGCTATAACCGTTTTTCTAGGACTATACAGACAATGAAATTCGTAGGATATTGAGGAGACATGTCAAAATACCTTTGGTAAAAATTTCAGGTTCTGGGCTGTTATAATTTCGAGGATATATCCTATGGAAGATAGGGTTTTTTACTCATCCAAATTTCATTTTTAAATGAGTCATCTTAGGATTTTCGCTATAGGTGTGTTTTTTTTTTGTTATTTATCTAGGAGGTTTCAGACAGTAAATTTTCTTGGAGACCAAGGAGACATCTTCTAGTAAAAGTGTTCCAATTTTTAGATTATGGTTCGCTATACTTCCAAGTATATAGTCCATGGAAGACAAGGCTTGTGACTAATCCTGAAATCCGTTTTAAAAGGGTCAACTTAGCATTTTTGTTGCAACTTTTTTTTCTATTTTTTTCTAAGAAGTTTCCAACTCTGAAATTTTCAAAACCTTTAGGAGACATAATGAATTACATGTGATAACATTTTTAAGGTTTTGAATCATTATAATTTGTGAGATATATTTCGTGGAAGTTGGGTTTGTTTAGTAATATTCAAATTAGTATTAAACAAGAAATTTTGGTATTTTTGCCAATTTTTTTTATCAGTGAAGGGTAAGACTGTGAAAATTTTAAGAGTTTAAGAATCCATACCAAAGGACTATAGGTCGAAATTTCAGACTCAAAAGGTTTCAAAGTTCAGAGATATATCATGACAAAGATCAGCCATCCAAACATACTCAAAATTAGGGTTGGAAAGGTACATAACTTACAATTGGCATAACTTTTGATTTGAAGATCTATTTTTGGTGATTCAAAATTTGTGATAAAGAGAAATCAAAGGAGTATTATTTTTATTTGCTCACATGGAAAAGGGTACTACAAGAAATACTACTGGTACTCATAAAAAATAGAACATGAATTTCAAAGAAAATGAAGACTTCGAAAATACGCTAACCTAATTAAAGAACCAAGTGAATGAAATGAGTGTTAATATGTTGAAACAAGTGGATTTAACACATTCTCGAGAATCCCTCAAAAGAGAATTGGAAAATCAAATGAAAAAGAAGATGGATGAAAATAAGAATGAAATGGAAAATAAAATGGATGAAAATAAGAATGGAATTAAGGAAGAATTACAAAAACCCATGAATGAATTGCAAAATTTCATGTCTTTCGTGATCTTTCATGCTTTAGATGAGAGACCTAAAGGAGATATCAACTTCATGATGGATTGGTATTCTTCCATCATGGCCTCCTTCCATTATTTCTTCTTAATTGCTTCCTCAAAGGTGGAAGGTTCTGCATTAACCAAACTTTTCATGAGTTCCACATAACTAGTGAACCTTTTGGGTTTCTTGCTTTGTCTGAAAGTACCAGTGGGAGCCTTATGATTTTCTGCTTCCTGCAAAGTAGTTTCAAGCCATGCTGGTCTTTTTCTTGTCTTAGGTATAATAGTTGGTTCCACAGATTCATGTGGTGGTCCTTGTTCTTCATTAAATTGTTTTGGAGAACATGTACTTTCTTCTTTGGTATCTTCATGTTCCTCTTCTTCGTTGGATTCTATAGGTTCTTCTATAGACTTCTTAAATGCAATTCTTTCATCAAAACTTACGTCTCTACTTATTTCAATCATCTGTTGACCTGGAACATAGATTCTATACACTTTTGATGATTCACTATAACCAATGAATATTCCTCTCTTTCCCAAGGGTTCCAACTTCTTTCTCTTATCCTTGGGAACATGAATGTATACATGACATCCAAAGATTCTTAAGTGTTCAACACTTGGCTTCTTTCCTAAGAAGGCCTCTTTAGGAGTCATGTTCTTCAATATTCTATGTGAACTTCTATTCTGAACATAACTAGTTGTCATAACTGCTTCTCCCCATAGAAACATAGATAAGTTCTGATCATTCATAATTTCCTTGACTAATTCTTCAATGGTTATGTTCTTTCTCTTAGTCACACCATTTTGTTGAGGATTGTGGGGGACAATGATCTCCCTCCTAATCCCAACTTCTTTACAAAAGGAAACAAGCTCCTTGGAGGTGTATTRTCCTYCATTATCTGATATTATTGTCTTGATCTTCTTATCTATTAGGTTCTCTACTTCAATCTAGAATTTTTTAAATACTTCATCCTCAGTCTTTAACAGATAYGATCGTTTTTCTTGAGAATTCATCTATGAACGTTACATAGTAAAGAGATCCTCTTAGAGAMTTCACTGGAATAGGTCCACATACATCTCTGAATGTATTAGGTATAAGATCCCTTTGGATCTATTCTCAATGCTTGGGAAAGGTTTCTTAATTTTCTTCCCAAGTGCACATCCTTTGCACACACCTTCATGCACTAACTGTAATTCTGGTATGCCTACAACCATTTGTTTTAGGGATTGAAAGGACTGATAATGAAGGTGAGCATACCTTCTATTCCATAACTCACTAGGGTTTATTTTGTCATGTACTAGGGATTGAGTGTTCTGACCTAGGATTTTATATAACCTTCCTTCACGTGTTCCAATAACTCTAACATTTTCTATCTTGGAGTCTTTAGACCATACAATAAATTTTCCATCCACAAAAGCTACTCTACATCCTTTCTCTTCTAAACATGAAATGGATACTAGATTCTTTTTCAAACTAGGAACATATAAAACATTACTAAGATGGATAGAGTTACCTGATTCCATTTTGATAGTAGCTTGTCCAATTCCCTTGACTGCATAAGAGTTCTTGTCTCCAAGCTCTACTTTATGAGGTGTCTCCTTTTCCTTCATGCTTGAGAATTTCTTACAGTCACCTGTCATATGCCTTGAAGCTCCACTATCGATCAACCACTTGTCATCTTCAATGGTTCCAGTAAGAGTCGAATAATAGAAGAAATTTGCCTCATCATGCTTTGTCTTCTTTGAGGGTTCTTCATCATTAGTAGTTGATGCGTGATGTCTCGCTTTTCTCTTCCTTGCTAGTTTAGGACAATTCTTTTTGTAGGGGCCATAATCATGACATTCAAAGCATTGTACCTTTGACATATCTCTCTTGAACTTCTTTCTTGAATCAGATCTTTTCTTACCTCCATGTCTTT
This sequence comes from Picea sitchensis, assembly GCA_010110895.2. Taxonomy (NCBI): domain Eukaryota; kingdom Viridiplantae; phylum Streptophyta; class Pinopsida; order Pinales; family Pinaceae; genus Picea; species Picea sitchensis. Next base: position 77,260 of record SNQJ01S0010289.1, read on the forward strand.
TAAACTTTGTTGTAAAGGCTTGAGCATCTTCTTCCTTCTGAGGTTTTCCCTTGGAGTTTAACCTTATCTCTTCTTGTGCACATGTCCAAAGTTCTTCTAACGTTGGAAACTCCTTCCTTGTATTCATACTTGCAGCAAATGCTTCCCCTGATCTAGAGAGACCACTGAGTGCTATGTTCACTGTTGGAATTTTAAATTTTCTAGTTACACAATTACAATTACTTAATCCAATAGAAATTGTAGTAGGATCTCTGAAAGATAGACGATCACAGAAACAATAGAACACAAATATTATCCTGGGAAACCCTCGTGGGAGAGAAAACCCAACAACCAAAATCCTCAATATAGATTCTTGCAATCAATAGAATGATGCGTTATAGCTCTCCAAGAAAAACCAAGACCAAAACATCAAAAGAGCTAGTCTCCAAGACTTGTGCAATGAACTTTCTTATGCGTTCCAAGATGCACAAGAGAAGTGTGTAAGTGTGTGTCCAAATGAGAGGAATCTATCCTCATTTATACACAACAATGTCTCTTGAAGAGACATGACTCTTGACCTAACTAACCCATAAAACAGGGTAGACTAGCCACAATGGGGATTTTTACAATTATAAGTAAAATACCAATAATATAATAATTTTTGTTGAATAACCTTTTAAAAGTTTGACTAAAAATAATATACAAGAATATCCTCCGTAGTTACACCAAAACTATTAACACTCCCTCTTAACTAGGAAGGTATTCTTTCCAGACACAGACTCCAAGTCTGATACCACACAAGCTCACATCCATTGATTGTTGAACATGCATTCTATATGTTGTTCCAGAGTTTATACTTAAGGCTTGGAAGTATAAAGTCTAGGCATCCAAAAAGAGAGTGTATGGTATAAAAGAAAAAAACAACTCTTAGGGGAAAAGGAGCAATGACTGATTTCTGAGTTGTCTTTGTCTAGCTTCCATTTTTTCCTGGATGCTAATGTCCTGCTCAATGACTGCCCATGAATGTTCAATTTCAACCCGGGTGGTATCAGTTTTTAAGATGGTGTTAAAAAGAGTTAAAGCGATATTGGTCTGGTCTGTGAGACCGGGTTCGATATTGGGTTGTCTTGTAACAGGTATTGTCATAGAGGAAAAAGAGTTTTAAAGATTTGTTGTTTTTTTAGGTTGATGTTTCTATTTTACATTATGTAAGAAAAATTCCCAAATTTTGAATTAATAGTATAAAAAAATCAAAGGTCGTTTCCCGTATCTAAGTTACACTGAAAATCATGCATGAAATGAAAGAAAACAAAAAGCTGTGGAACAATGTGAGGCATCAACCAAGGAAGAATCTCACTCTGTGACAGAAGAAGAAAATAGACAAGAAAAACTTTAATGAAGCATAAGATATAGAAATCTAAATAATTCACAGGTCTTGTACCTGTTGATAACCGATACAGAGGAAAAAATGTAAACGATTAGATGACTAAAATAATCAATCACCATAGTAGATGTTGTACTAAATTGCAACTAAGCATTCATCAAAGATGTTTAAGAGATGGTGTTAGATATGAAATAACAGAGGAACACATAACTCAAACTTGACGGGATCTGGAGTCTTCGATTTGCATTGGTATTAATTCTGGCAAATGAAAAATTTCTCTGCTACAATCGGCCATGGAAAAATCCCTTGATGTCTCTTTCAAAATTGTATTTGTACAAAGAAAATCATCAACCCTAGACGGTTGGTATTCTCCTAATCTCTTAGGTGCTAACGGTTACAGAATACAAAATTCGAACCGTTTTTCTCGATCACTTTTTACTTTTCTACCAGTTGGACAAAAATGAGCACACATGTGTTACTTCATCATTTCTTTGAAACACCTCCTTCGATCAATCCCAAACACTCGACGCACCTGTCTAGAAACTGCACCAAAATTTTGGAAGGTTCTGACGTGTCCTTTGATTCAAACACATATAACTTCCTCTAAATTTTAGGCAGTATGTCTTCGATCTTTCCCTTGTCAAACTTTGTCAACTGCAACTGTAGATTTGGCTTTATTAGCCACCTATCCATTTGGGTGGTCTCAAGCTGCTTCAATTGTTAAATCTCGAGCTTTGTTTCATTGCAACTCTCCTTGATATGTAGTTGATGCCTTACAGCATTGATCTGTCTTAATAGCCCAGGACAATTACCTTTGCCAATGCCCAGTGTTTTTGTATCTAGCTGATCAAACACTTCTTCACATTCTTTCCTAACTTCTCTTGCCATTTTCCTGCTTTCGACAATATTGGTCTCCCATGTTTTTAACATAATGTCTCCCTTGATCTGTTCTTCTACAATCAGCTTTGGGATGGCTGGTACTTCCTCTCTAGCCGAAAATTCTACTGCCTTTTGAAAAGCAGCACACTCTGATTCTCTTATGAAAGATGCTCTCTTCAGCTTGGCTCTAATTCCATGTTAATGTTTAAGCCATTATTATAGTTCTTTGCATTTCAATAGATAACAATAGAATAAGATAAAATCAATGAGAAATACGCAATCACAAGAGATAATTCATTTATCCTGGGAAACCCTCATGGGGCAGAAAACCCATAAAAAATTCCTTAATATAGATAGCCAATACAATGCCAAGAGATAACTCAAACAAGTGCAGAAATTCCTCTCCCAAAGATGCGCCTCTCTCTCTTTCTTCTCCAACTGCAGCTCCAAAACTTGTCTTTCAATGAACAAGTGAGTGGGTGTTTAAGTGAGGCGCTAGCCTTTTTATTTATACAAGACTGACACGTGTGTGAGTGTCCTTTCACAGGGAGGGCCAACTTCTTCTCCTGGGTGGTTATAACCACCTTTATTATATTTTGGGGCCTCTTTGATATATTTTGGGACCGATTTCTCTTTCTGCCTATTACAATTACATTATGACCAATCCACAAAAGGGGATTTGGTCCTTTTACAATAGCCGACATGATCAGTCCACAATGGGGATTGATCCAATGAATAATAAGAATACACTTTGCAGTTATATTATTTCAACACTCCCCCTTAACAAGAAGGGTATTCTACAACAACATCAGACGAAAGAGAGGCCTTTATCATCAACAACATCAGGAGGACAACATCATCGATATCATCTTGGAACATTGACTGGCGTATCTATAAATCATCGGAAGTTTTCTTCATCGACAACATCATCATTCTCAAAGGAATGCAATCATCATCTGCATCAATATGTATTAGTTTAAAACTAATACATCATCATCATCATCACATTACGACGTTGTCTCATCATAATACATGAATGGCTTTACGTCACAGCTGTTAAGATGGAAGCTCAGTACTCGTCTTGCTTTACGTCACAACAATCAAGCTGGAAACAATATAATAGATTGGCTTTACGTCACAACTTCTCAAGATGGAAGCACAGTACTAGTCTCATCTCAACGTCTTGCTTTACGTCACAACACTCAAGCTGAAAGCAAGATATAAAACTGTCTTTATGTCGCAACTTATCAAGCTGGAAGCATAGTACTAGTTTCATCTCAACATCTTGCTTTACGTCACAACACTCAAGCTGGAAGCAAGATACTAGACTGGCTTTACGTCACAACTGTCAAGCCGGAAGCACAATACTAGTCCTCAAGCCGGAAGTACAAAGATACTAGACCTGCTTTACTGCCACAACCGCCGCTTCCGGCTAATACTAGTCTCATCACATCTTCTTGCTTTATGTCACAAACATCAGGTTGGAAGCAACATACTAGATTGGCTTTACGTCAATGCCTATCGTTGTAAGCATGTAAGACTAGTATCATTAGATCTTCTTTCTTTTTACATCACAACCATCGTGTTGGAAGTAAGATACTGATCTGCTTTGGCGTCACGCCTTTTATCAAGCCGGAAGCACATTAGTCTCATCACATCTTCGCTTACATCACAACAATGAGGCCGAAGTAAGATATGTCTCATCACAACAACTACCCCTTTCGAGGAAGGTCCTTTCTGACTATTCCAAGCTTATCTCGAAAAGTGCTCAAACTTTACACCTAGATAGAGGTCTGGTCAACACATTAGCAACCTGCTCATCCGCGTTAACTTACTAGAGCTTTAAGGTTCTCTGCACTACGTCACAGATGTAATGATAATCTAATCTATATGTGCTTCTCGAATTACCATGGAATACACGAGCCTCATTATCTTTATGTACTTTGGTTGTCACATAGGACTATGGTTGCTTCCATCTCTAGGTCAAATAATGGCCAACAACTTCGGCTTCATATAGTTTCATAAATCGGGCGTAACATGCAATGTATTTCGCTTCATAGGCCAGAGCAATGTTGGATTTCTTTCCATTTTCCATATCGCAGATCATATCGACCCCAACCGAACATCATCTGAAGTGCTTTTCCCCACAAACACTTCTTGCCCAACTCAATTAGTGTAAATTAATTGGTCAGAAATCGCGGGTCTCCATCAGTAATTGAGACCACACCTGTCCGTAAAATTCTTTTAAGATACTCATCACATGTTTTGAAGCCATAAGGTGAGCATGTCTGGGTTCTACCAAAATGCCCTGCTTGTACCGTAACTAACTGCTGTGTTCATGGAAAACAAATATCCGGGTCTCGGTGTTCGCCAGTACATCAACGATTCAATAACTGCTCATAAGTGGCATCAATCACTCGACGGCATCACTAAACAACTTCATTTTTGCTTCCATTGGTGTATTCATTGGCTTGCACTCTAACATGTTGAATTTCTTCAAGATTTTGATCAGATACTCTCGTTAAGGAATATCCTCTCTCGACTCTCATACCTCAAGACCTAAGAAATATGCATTAGGACCAGGTCTTTCATCCCAAATTCTAAAGCCAGCCTCTTTTACATCCAATGATGAGCTTTTCTTCTCCGCTAAGAATAAGCCATCCACATATAGCAATAGTATTACCGCTCATCGCTCATAAACCTTGAAGCAGTAGAGTTTTGAGTCTGCTTTACTTTTGGTCAAGCCTAAGCTTGTCGAGAGTCAGTTTATCCGGCCATACCAAGCTCTAGGAGCTTGCTTAACCGCATAAGGATTTTTCAACTTGCCGACATGAGACTCTATGTTCAACTTCAAACCCTTGAGGTGTTTCTATATACACTTCTTCTGATTAATTCATTTAGGAAGGTCGCCTTTATCATTCATCCGATAACTTCCACTTCATCTTAGCTGCAAGGGATATCATGGTTCTGACTCTATGTATTCTCATCACGTGGAGCTTCTAATGTCTTCATAGTCAATGCCTTCTTTTTTGAGAAAAACCACGAAGCTACAAATCTTGCTTTATACTTCTCAATACTTCCATCGAAAACATGTTTTATTTTGAAGAACTTCATCCGACGATAATTAATATCTCATATTCGGCCTGGGAACTATTTCCATACATCGTTCTTTATTAAGGATTGGTACTCTTTTTATCATGGCATCTCCCATTTCATTTTTTCTTTTGAATGGTTTCTTCAAAGTAGGTAGGCTCAATTCTAGGAGATTACGCATCAAATCCATATATAATCGAGAATGGCCAGGGTTTATTCATTATTGTCTCTCGCGGGTTCCTTCTGGAACACCATATTTCTTTCCATCTTTAATAAGCTCTCTAGCCCAAGATGGCTTTCTTTTATGAGAGATTGTCATTTGAGGAGGTTTTTGAAACTCTACTACGCCATGATCTTCTAGAATTTTCTCATCCGGGAAAGTTACGACTTCCCTCAATCGGTTCAATGTACTCTAGAACCTCCTCATTTATTCTGCAATCCTGGGATTTATACGTTCCTCTTCATATACCTCTTCAAGTCGCCATCTTCTCGATTTCTTAAGCACCGTGATATTCATCAGCGTCACATCCTCACATCCTAATGTGGGCCGACCTGTATATAGATCCTAAAGGCCTTGAAGACCGGGACATAATATCCTAAGTAATAAATATTCCCTTCTTTCCATATATTCCAACTTTGTTTTTTCTTTTGTATATGTATAAATACCTATGTACCAAATATTTTGAGATGGGCTACTTTTGGCTTCTTTCCAGATAACATATCTTCATGGGTATTGAACCTAGTGCACTATGGACAATCGATGGCATTATTATACGACTGTCATTGTCGCTTCTGCCCATAAACACATATCAAGATCTTGATCCCGATCATGGTTCACTTAATTTCCATGATTGTTCGTTTCTTTCTTTCTGCCACACCGCTTTGTTGAGGATTATAGGAGTAGTGAGTTCCCTCTTGATCCCAACATTCGCGTATTTCACAAACTCTTTTGAGGTGTGGCTCCTCTTCCAATATCCGGAATCTCGAAAGTATCTCGATATTTTCAAAAAGATTCTCTATCAAGGCTTTGAATTCCTTGAATCGTCAATTTCCTAGATTTCCAAGAGATAAACTGTGTCTTACGAGAATAATCATCACAACATAAGCATAATATATGCTCCACTTAATGGAGTATCTATGGCATTAGCCACATATATGAATGAATGAGTTTCTAAGACTCTTCGCTGCCTCTCTTCAGGAAGTGGTTCTTGATGTTCTTTCCTTTGTGCACATCCATTTCATATGCCTTCATGATCAACCTCGAGTTCCGGTAAACCTCGTGACCGCTTTGCATATGTATGGTAGAGCTTTGTAGTTAATGTGAGCTAGTCTTTTATGCCAAAGTTCACATGGATTCTCAATGGCATGGGTCATGGTAGCTTCCGAGGACCTTTTAGCTATACAAGCCACCTTCTTCTTCTTTTCCAATGATGATTGCTTTTGCTGTTTCTCCTTTATCCCACATATGAACTTCTCCATCTATAAATGCAACTCAAGCCTTTCTTTTCTAAAGTTGAAGTGGAGAGTAGGTTCTTTGTCAACCCGGGTACATATAGTACGCCGCCCTTCATCTTCATTGCATTTCATGAATTAAGCTTTTTGTAATGGATTCTCCTATTCCCTTTATGGGATATTGATAATCATCTCCAAGTGTCACTTAAGAAAACTTCTTTTCGCCAAAATGTAAGAGAGTATACTTTTGTCCTCTCATGCTTGGAGGCACCAATTATCAATGAGACAAGTGTCTTCTCTAGGTGTTACCGATCTTGAGATGGCCGAGATTAAGACATGTTCTCTAATTTGTTCTTCTAACATCTTTGTAGGTGGCTTTTCATCTTCAACCTGTATGGGGCTATCGGTGCTTCTTTTGTTTCCTCTTGTATTCTACTCATCTATACAATGCTATAATTATGACAAGATGGGACACATTACGAAATTATGCAGATGAGTAATCTCTTTCCTTTCGTTGTCCTTTCTTCCTAAATCTCCTTGGATGAGATTCTTTATGATTGAATTTTGTTTTGGGGTTGAGACTCTTGTAAAGTCTCTTTCCTCGGAAGTAAGACTATTTCTTCCTTCCTCTTTTGGTGTGATTAGCTAGGGATTGATCTTCATTTCTTTCTAGTAAAGCCTCTGCTAGCTACTTTTTGTTTATTTTTGATGAGCTCTTCCCATAGATCAGTCAAACTTCAGCCTGCTCTGGGCATAAATCAAGCTTTTGTTTGGATGAATGCATCCCAAGGTCTTGTGAGACCATTTAGGGTCGCCATTATAAGTTTGTCTTCGTCTATAGTATCTCCAATTGCTTCTAATTTTTCTTTGAATTGGGATATTCTGGAGAAGTATTCTTGGATTGATTCTCCTTTCTGCATTTTTGTATTATTGAGTTGAGTTCTAAGATTCATGTTCCGGTTTATGTTCTTTCCTTCATATAGTCTATTTAGGGCATCAAACATTTCTTTCAGAGTCTTCTTTGATGACACATAGGGAATCCAGAGGTATTTGATTGAATCTGCAATGATTCTTTTGGCCTTGATTGTGTCATTTTGGTGCTTTGCTTTTTCTGCAGCATCGACGGGCTCCAGAACTTCTTCTTTGACGAATCTTGCTAGGTCATTCTCTTCAAGAATGAGACCAATCCTATACTTCCAGGCACGAAAGTTTTTCACACCTTCTAGCTTGTCAACAAGCTTAACGCGTGTAGACATATTTTACTTGAAGCTGGGAAAATGTCCAAAAATTAAAATGTTCAAAATCAAATTCTGAACTTACCAGGAGGTGCGCTTTGCTGAGGCGAGTAGTCTGGTGTGCTTGGATTTGAGAAAATCCAACTTTTACCCCTCCAAACTTGGTCTGCAGATTTATGAATTGGTGCTTCTGGTTTTTTGGTACTTTGGTTTTCTGGTACTTCTGGTACTTTGTGAAACTAGGGTTTCACTTTTCGTGAGATCTAGCTACTGAAAATGTGCGCTGAAGGTGCCAAAATGATCATTGGGGGAGGGCACACTTTTCTAGATGGTTTTAGGGCTAAAATACCTCTCTAACAAAAAACTCTAATTTGCATGTACAACAATAGTGATGTTTTTCACTTTTCTCTTATGAAAGATGCTCTCTTCAGCTTGGCTCTGATTCCATGTTAATGTTTAAGCCATTATTATAGTTCTTTGCATTTCAATAGATAACAATAGCATAAGATAAAATCAATGAGAAATACACAATCACAAGAGACAATTCATTTATCCTGGGAAACCCTCACGGGGTAGAAAACCCAACAAAACCTCCTTAATATATATAGCCAATACAATGCCAAGAGATAACTCAAACAAGTATAGAAAGTCCTCTCCCAAAGATGCCCTTCTCTCCCTCTATCTTCTCCAACTGCAGCTCCAAAACTTGTCTTTCAATGAACAAGTGAGTGTGTGTCTAAGTGAGGCGCCAACCTCCTTATTTATATAAGACTGGCACGTGTGGGAGTGTCATTTCACTGGCAGGGTCGACTTCTTCTCCTGGGTGGTTTTAACCACCTTTATTATATTCTGGGGCCTCTTTGATATATTCTGGGGCCGACTTCTCTTTCTGCCTATTACAATTACATTATGACCAATCCACAAAAGGGTATTTGGTCCTTTTACAATAGCCGACATGATCAATCCACAATGGGGATTGATCCAATGAATAATATATCAAATAAAATAAGAATACACTTTGTAGTTACATTATTTCGACAGATTTAGCTAGCCCATTGCCTTGGGGGTAGTATGTCGTGGAGTGACCGAATATAATATTGTACTTTTGGCAAAAGCTGACCATTTCCATATATTTGAATGCCTGGGCATTATCTGTAACTATCTTTCGGGGACAACCAAATCTAGATAATACGTTTTCTTCCAGGATGTCTATCACCACCGAATCTATGGCTTTTCTAGTCGGAATAACTTCTACCCATTTGGTGAAATAATCTGTAGCGGTCAGGATCCATTTGTGTTGTGTGCTGGAATGTGGATTAATTTCGCCTATAAAATCCAACCCCCATTGTTGGAATGGAGCTTCCGTTTTAATCGGGACCAGAGGTAGCGCTGGGACTTTCTGCTTGCCTGCAAATAATTGGCATGAATTACAGGCTTTGACTTTGGCATTTACATCTGTGAATAATTTAGGCCAATAATATCCCTCTCTCAGGATTTTATAAGCCATTGCTCTCCACGCATGATGTCCTCCACACACTCCCTTGTGGAATTCATTTATGACCCTTTCGGTCTTTGATTCTACTAGACAAACCAATAGAAAACCTAGAGGGTCTTTCCAATATAATTGGCTCTATGAAATACAGTACTTCACAGCATGCAATTTCAACATTTTAACTTTAGATGGAGTCATATCACTTGGGCATTTCAAAGTCAGAAGATAAGATACTATATCTTTGTACCACACCGAAGTTGTAAACTTTTCTTCTATACTGGTTATAACTATTTGGTCGTTGAGTTCGTCCATATCCATACATCCTTCATACTCTTGTAGATTATTTTATTGAGCGCTCTGAAATTTGATTCGGCTAGTATCTTAGCTAGACCTTGTCCTTTTACGAGCTTTGTCGGTTTCACTTCTAAATCGAATTCTTGAATCTTATCAAGCCATCGACCCCTCTTCCCGTCACTATCAAGTTGAACCAATATATATTTAACGAAACTGGTGGGTACATATGCAATTATCCTGGAGTGTAACACGTAGGTTCTGAAAGCCTTTAGTGCCTTCACCATAGCGTATGCTTGCTTTTCCATTATGTCGTATTTCAATTACGCGTCTCTGAGGCTTTTACTGAAGAATGCTATTGGTTGCTCGAAACCTTCTTCGTTCCTTTGTAGAAGTATTGTTGCGATTGTGTGTTCGGATGCAAACGAGAAGATAAAAAATTCCTTGAGATAATCAGGGCTTGCCAGTACAGGTGCTTCACCTACAATTTTCTTGATGTGCGCAAACGATTCTTTAGCTTCGGTCGTCCATTTAACTTATTTGTTCTTCATGAGCATATTTGTAATCAATTTCACAATTTCAAGAAAGTTCGGGATAAATCTCCTCAAATATATTTTTTTCCCAAAAAAGGACTGGATTTCTTCTACATTTCTAGGAATATTTATAGTGTCAATAGCTTCGTGTAATGTCCCCACTTTGGGACATCATCACAGTGCAGAGGTTTATGATGACCAGAGTAGCCAGATGGAGGTTATAGCGAGTACATGGGTTATTGAGAGGCATTGTAGGGTTCAACTTGCATTGCTCATCATATTCCATCATTATGAGCCATTCTGCACAGGTTGGCTTTGGTTCCGTTGCATTCCGACGATTTCAATGATTTTGACTATTTTGAGCTATAAGCTAATTGAATTCACTTAAGAGGTAATTTTGGACACATTACTTGGAGGAACCTCTCAGTGTAATATCTCATTGGAATCGGGAGAAGCAACACTACAGGATAGGATGACGAGAAGTGACTTTCAGTGGCCAGAGAAGCCACAATGAGAGATAAGGTGTTTTTCATAGGTAAAAAAGTTAATTAATTAATTAAAGTGATTTAATTAATTAATTAAATATTAATAAAATGAAAGTCACTTTGGAGGGCAAGGGGAGAAAAAAGTATAAAGGAAAGGCAAGGGCCTTTACTCATTCATTCATGTATGTTTATCTTTTGGATTTCCGGCTTCTAGCTAGAGGGCCCATCTCTTGGGGGTTTTGAGGGTTTTGACCTAACAAACCCTAGAGGACGATTCAGTGGTGAAAGATTCCACCTAGCTTGTCCCAAGCTTGGTCTCAGAGATGCAATACTCTCCCACACCATTCTAGTTCCATATCTACTCAGTGCAGGAGGGTTCTACACCAGCCACATACATAGGAAGAGAAGGAGGGCACACCATTGGGGGTTTCCAGCAAGGGGGGCACACCATTTATTGAAGGAAGGTTAGTTGCAGGAGTTTGAGGGATCCCTTGGAGATTTGAGCACTCGGGTTTTACTTGCAGGGCCTTGGCCATGATTTCTAGTGCCTCTTGAGAGAGTTCTATGGTACATATTATTTCCTAGAGAGCATTGGGACGAATTGGAGAGGAGGAGGACATTTTGGAGATTCAGATCTATTCATTTTTGAGCGGTTATACTTTAGATTTGAGCTTGAGACTTCACATAGTGACTTGCAGTGTCCCGGTCTATCTTTCTAGCAAGTTTTAGGGCAATTGGAGGCCTCCTTCATCAGGGCCGAAATTATAGGGTTTGACATTTTTAGGAGGGCGCAACTCCGTTGGAGGATTCAACATTTGGAGGAGTTTCCCTTGGTATTTTGGCTTGAGATTTCAGGAGGGGATTCTACTCATCTCGATTTTTCGTTCGACTTCTTCAGCGTAGCATTTGGAGGTCTTTGATAGTAGGGCCAAAATTGTAGGAGTTGACAGTTTTTGCAGGGCGTGGCATCTTCCAGCTTGGGGGTTGACACTTCATACAGCCCAAATCTTCTTTTATTGGTACTCATGGTATATTCAGTCTTGGAGGCTTATTGTAGTCTTCTTTGGAGCATTTTGTAGCAGCTTCTATTGTCTATCTTCTTAGCCATCTGTTGAACATTCCAAGATCGACATCTTCATTGTAGCAGGTTCTTCTATTTCATGAAGAAAATAAGATGTGAGATGTTTTGGCTTGTCTATCATATTTCATATGGTTGAGGTATGTTCCATGATTGTATCTTCTTATTTATTGTTGTAAAACACATATAAACACATCAGTAAAACCCTAAGGTTGAAATCAAGAGGCCATCCCGCAAGTAAACACATCTAAACAAGTAGATCAACAAAGTGTCTGATGAAATGCCACAACCAGAAAAGTTCTAAAAGACACCCAAAACTGTGATGTTCCTGGCATAATGGCTTGGGATCATTACAGTGGTATCAGAGCTTAAATACTGCAAACCTGAGGGGTATTTCATAGGGATAAATGGATAGTTGGAAAGAAATGGATAGGATATGCCTTGAGATATCATGTTTGTAGATAATGTATCACGACCTTAGCGAGGAAAATAAGGCTATAATAACCCTTGCTCAGTACGTAGCCTTCAGGAAGCCCAGTTGGAGTGAAGAGGATATTTTACATGGGATCATTTTAGCGGATAAAAAGAGAAAAGAAGTAGCTAGATGGTGGGAAGAACAGATAAACCCCACGCCCATTAGGAACACACAACCTTGCCACTATTGCAAGGGGTTGTGGGAACCAGATCATAGGTGCAGGGGTAAGGATCAGAAGCACACTATTGAGGCACACTCTGACAGTGATGATGAGATGTGTGAGGATGGAGCGGTAGATGGTGATTTGGGACAGTCTGATGATGATTTGGGACAGTCTAATGATGATAGTGACTCTTGCACAGAGGCTAGTTTTAGTGACTCTTGTACAGAGGATGATGCTACTAGCACGCTTGAGGAGGATGGTAACCCTTGTGTAGTGGATTGACAGTTGGATGGACAGGACGATAGCACCAGTATCTCAACAGACATATCACATACCATTGATGACCTTACGCCTCAACAGAGTGGTGACACTAGTGAGGAGACACACGTGTTAGCACCTAGAGATGATGATCTTCCTATGATGGTCGTGACACATATGTCATCCTTCCAGACACCCCTGATAGCCATGTCACATGAGGAGGTCAGTGGCACGTCAGATAGGGTCGAGGATCCTTGTGTGAGGGATGCACACCACAAACATGTAGTTCCACCAATCCAGGAGGAGATACAGGGGGTACAGAGAGTGGACCTTACACACATAGATCAACCAGAGGAGATTGAGTCATAGTTTTTAGAGACTCCATTAGTTGAGAAGATTGTGGAGACTGACAGGTTGATGGAGCACTCACTTCCAGGATCGGCCTGCATTGATGAGGATGCACTCTTTAGCAGTCAGGATGACCATAGCACGTGTTTGGATACATCTATATGGGATCTAGGCGCAACAGATAGTAGCAGGTTGAGTGCATAGCAGGATATGGCTGCTCATACAGGGTACCGTGTGATTCAAGGGGAGATAACATCTAGTGATGGGGTGCAGTGGCATACATGAGTACCTAGCAACACAATAGACAGTGAACAATTCAACACGTCATCGTATGCAGAGGGTGTTTTTGGGGATTCCAGAGTTGACACTAGCAGGACTAACACTAGAAGTGAGGGGTCTGAGATGGCACCTCAGTATGACCATGATCAGGAGTCACACCACTTAGCAGCACAATTGAGAGTTAGTAAGGCAATGATCATGGTAACCACTAGACGTATTGATGACATGCATGTAGTGATGGCAGATTACTGTTGGAGAGCATCAGTGGAACATGGTAGTTTAGATGAGGGGATTTCCATGGATGATTTTCATACTCTCAGGGAGAGAGTATCTGTGATGAGGACCGACTACCATCAGTTGTTGGCTGACAGGGACTACCTATTGAGGATTGGTGAGATGTATCATGAGGCTCTGAGAGAGCAGGAGTTGGAGGTAGACAGACTTGCTTAGGAGTTGGAGAGTCCTCGGGGGTTCTTGAGAGGCACGTAGACAACCTTTCAAGAATCTAAGTCTAGGTCAGACGAGCCTCTTGAGGAGATTTGTCAGAGATCCACTTCATCTGTCTTAGTAAACACTCAGACATATCATTTAGTCACGTTGCTAGGAGATGTTGATGATATAGCAGAGGAGCACCAGTTGATGGACGACACTTCCATTTGTGTTTCGAGAGCTGTTGACCTCCATATAAAGGTTGATCCAGAAGTACGCCTAGGATCTGTGATGCAACATGAGTCTATTGGAGATGACATGAGTATGCCGGAGCATATAGTGATGAGTGATAGCTCACAGAGACATGCCGAGATGTATGGTGGGATTTAGAGGGGTGTATTGACTTGCAGGGAGGAGACACAATCAGGGGAGCATGTAGATACCACTACTCTACAACAACACATGGATATGAGAGAGAAAATTCACCATATTAGCAGTTGCATGAGAGATGAGAGATGGAGGTTGGTTGACCAGCAGTTGGGGGAGTTACTTCTGGTTGTACCTGATGATTGGAGTTTAGTGAGGGCTACAGGCGAGCAATCATCAAGAGTACAGGTAGATGTGCTCTTGGTCGAGTCCTTGGGATTGACCGAGGCAGGTGGTATTTTTCATCCCTACAGTTAGTTACAAATGTCTCTGTTACCTTTTCCCGACACTTTTATCATGGACAACAACATGATGAGAGATAAACAGTGGCTGAGGGCATGGAGAGTGACCAGGCCGAGACCACCTGACATGAGTACTCTTATGACATTCAGTAGGATAGAGGTGGATCGTCATAGGCAACCAGCTGAGACTTGGTGTGTGATGGTGAGTACCATAGGCTAGATGATAGTAGTGTAGCACAGAGGGCTTCAGACAATGATCAGCCTCAATAGGAACAACCAATAGAGATTGGAAGTGATAAACTTCCAAGTTTTCCATGGGATCCAGGTGTTCATTTGGCTAGCAGGATGTCTTACTACAGGGTGACCTAGGTTGCGCCAGAGAGCCACAAATGCCACCATGGGTTGGTTTGGAGTGGGCTTCCAAGGATTTGTCCGATGGAGCGAGGCATCTTTTCTCTTTTGGTCATCATGATCGGACGTGGAGATGGTTGGACTGGTACTTCTTCTACAGAGATGTCTTACTGATACAGTTTCTGGACATCAGGTCCAATGGTCACAGGTATTTCAGCTGGAGGACCCAGGAGAGGAGGATTCAGGATGTATGCAGGGGGCAAACAAGCATGGTCAGAGTAGTGCAGGGCCAACATGGTGATCTTCATCATAGATTAGCATGGGACCCAGGGATTGCAGGACTGATCATTTCACTGACTGAAAGGGGAGAGTGGACCATTACAAGGGAAAGTTATTCTAACTTTCCATTGAGCTTCAGTGTTGAGAGGAGCACATCGCTTGCGGGTGTCTCACGGAGGTCTTGCAGCATCTCATTCGGGAATTAGCATGGGAAATTGATGGAGGCCATATGGATCTTGGTAGAACTTGGAGGATGGATTCGTTCTGATATGAGGCCATGTGTCATATGCAGGAGACTTCCGGAGTTGATGTATTTCAGGACTATGTGTCCTAGGAGCTAGTAGTTCATGACTTGATATGGGACCCAGGGGGAAACATGTGTGATTGTTCATCTTTGGAGGGGTTCTACTATGTATCCCACAGGTGGACAAGGGATCCTGGTATTATAATTGAGGGGATTCGGTTATTTCTTGAAGACAAGCAATTTTCTAGCAGGGAGGACTGTAATGTCCCCACTTTGGGACATCATCACAGTGCAGAGGTTTATGATGACCAGCGTAGCCAGATGGAGGTTATTGCGAGTACAGGGGTTATTAAGAGGCATTGTGGGGTCCAGCTTGCATTGCTTATCATATTCCATCATTATGAGCCATTCCACACAGGTTGGCTTTGGTTCCGTAGCATTCTGACGATTTCCATGATTTTAACTATTTTGAGCTATAAGCTAATTGAATTCACTAAAGAGGTCATTTTGGGCACATTACTTGGAGGAACCTCTCAGTGTAATAGCTCATTGGAGTTGGGAGAAGCAACACTACAGGATAGGATAATGAGAAGTGACTTTCAGTGGCCAGGGAAGCCACAAAGAGAGATAAGGTGTTTTTCATAGGTAAAAAGGTTAATTAATTAATTAAAGTGATTTAATTAATTAATTAAATATTAATAAAATGAAAGTCACTTTGGAGGGACAAGGAGAGAAAAAAGTATAAAGGAAAGACAAGGGCCTCTACTCATTGATTCATGTAAGTTTATCTTTTGTATTTCTGGCTTCTAGTTAGAGGGCCCATCTCTTGGGGATTTTGAGGGTTTTGACTTAACAAACCCTAGAGGACGATTCAGTGGTGAAAGATTCCACCTAGCTTGTCCCAAGCTTGGTCTCGGAGATGCAATACTCTCCCACACCATT
>SNQJ01S0010289.1:93646-123880 GCA_010110895.2 Picea sitchensis
CATTGATTCATGTAAGTTTATCTTTTGTATTTCTGGCTTCTAGCTAGAGGGCCCATCTCTTGGGGATTTTGAGGGTTTTGACTTAACAAACCCTAGAGGACGATTCAGTGGTGAAAGATTCCACCTAGCTTGTCCCAAGCTTGGTCTCGGAGATGCAATACCCTCCCACACCATTCTAGTGCCAGATCTACTCAGTGTAGGAGGGTTCTACACCAGCCACAGGCACAGGAAGAGAAGGAGGGCACACCATTGGGGGTTTCCAACAAGGGGGGCGCACCATTTATTGAAGGAAGGTTAGTTGCAGGAGTTTGAGGGATCCCTTGGAGATTTGAGCACTCAGGTTTTAATTGCAGGGCCTTGGCCATGATTTCTAGTGCCTCTTGAGAGATTTCTATGGTACATATTATTTCCTAGAGCATTGGGACGAATTTGACAAGAGGAGGCCATTTTGGAGATTCAGATCTATTAAGTTTGGAGGGGTTATACTTCAGATATGAACCTGAGACTTCACATAGTGACTTGCAGTGTCCCGATCTATATTTCTAGCAAGTTTTAGGGCATTTGGAGGCCTCCTTCATCAGGGCCGAAATTATAGGGTTTGGCAATTTTAGGAGGGCATAGCTCCATTGGAGGATTGATCATTTGGAGGAGTTTCCCTTGGTATTTTGGCTTGATATTTCAGGAGGGGATTCTAATCATCCCGATCTACCATTCGACATCTTCAACGTATTATTTGGAGGTATTTGACAGTAGGGCCGAAATTGTAGGGGTTGACAGTTTCAGCAGGGCATGGCATCTTCCAGCTTGGGGGTTGAAACTTCATACGGCCCAAATCTTCTTGTATTGGTACTCATGGTATATTCAGCCTTGGAGGCTTATTGTAGTCTTCTTTGGAGCATTTTGTAGCAGCTTCTATTGTCTATCTTCTTAGCCATCTGTTCAACATTCCAAGATCTGCATCTTCGTTGTAGCATGTTCTTCTATTTCATGAATAAAATCAGATGTGAGATGTTTTGGCTTGTCTATCATATTTCATATGGTTGAGGTATGTTCCATGATTGTATCTTCTTGTTTATTGCTGCAAAACACATATAAACACATCAGTAAAACCCTAACGCTGAAATCAAGAGGCCATCCTGCAAGTAAACACATCTGGACAAGTAGATCAACAAAGTGTTTGACAAAATGCCACGACCAGAAAAGTTCTAAAAGACACCCAAAACCATGATGTTCTTGGCATATTGGCTTGGGATCACTACAGTGGTATCAAAGCTTAAATCCTGCAAACTTGAGGGTTCTTTCATAGGGATAAATGGATAGTTGGAAAGAAATGGATAGGATATGCCTTGAGATATCATGTTTGGAGATAATGTATCACAACCTTAGCGAGGAAACTAAGGCTATAATAACCTTTCCTCAGTATGTAGCCTTTAGGAAGCCCAGTTGGAGTGAAGAGGATATTTTACATGGGATCATTTTAGCGGATAAAAAGAGAAAAGAAGCAACTAGATGGTGGGAAGAACAGAGAAACCCCACGCCTATTAGGGACACACAACCTTTCCACTATTGCAAGCGGCCATGGGAACCAGATCATAGGTGCAGGGGTAAGGATTAGAAGGACACTATAGAGGAACACTATGAAAGTGATGATGATATGTGTGAGGATGGAGCGATAGATGACGATTTGGGACAGTCTGATGATGATAGTGACGCTTGCACAGAGACTAGTGATAGTGACTCTTGTACAGAGGATGATGCTACTAGCACGCTTGAGGAGGAGGATGACCCTTGTGTAGTGCATAGGTAGTTGGATGGACAGGATGATAACACCAGTATCGCAACAGACATATCACATACCATTGATGACCTTACGCCTCAACAAAGTGGTGACACTAGTGAGGAGACACATGTGTTAGCACCTAGAGATGATGAGCTTCCTATGATGGTCGTGACACATATGTCATCCTTCCAGACACCCCTGATAGCCACATCACATGAGGAGGTCAGTGGCATGTCAGATAGGGTTGAGGAGCCTTGTGTGAGGGATGCACACCACAGACATGTAGTTCCACCAATCCAGGAGGAGATACAGGGAGTACAAAGAGTGGACCTTACACACACAGATCAGCCAGAGGAGATTGAGTCACAGTTTTTAGAGACTTCATTAGTTGAGCAAATTGTGGAGACTAACAGGTTCATGGAGCACTCACTTCCAGGATTGGCCTGCATTGATGAGGATGCACTCTTTAGCAGTCAGGATGACCATAGCACGTGTCTGGATACATCTATATGGGATCTAGACGTAGAGGATAGTAGCAGGTTGAGTGCATAGGAGGATACGGTTGCTCATACAGGGTACAATGTGATTCAAGGGGAGATATCATCTAGTGATGGGGTGCAGTGGCATACAAGAGTACCCATCAACACAGTAGACAGTGGACAGTTCAACACGTCATCTTATGCAGAGGGTGTTTTTGGGGATTCTAGAGTTGACACTAGCAGGACTGACAATAGCACTGAGGGGTCTGAGATGGAACCTCAACATGACCATGATCAGGAGTCACATCACTTAGAAGCACAATTGAGAGTTAGTGAGGCTATGATCATGGAAACCACTAGACGTATTGATGACATGCATGTAGTGATAGTAGATTACTACTGGAGAGCATCAGTGACACATGGTAGTTCAGATGAGGGGATTGCCATGGATGATTTTCATACTCTCAGGGAGAGAGTATCTGTGATGAGGACTGAATACCATCAGTTGTTGGCTGATAGGGACTACCTATTGAGGATTGGTGAGATGTATCATGAGGCTTTCAGAGAGCAGGAGTTGCAGGTAGACAGACTTGCTCAGGAGTTGGAGAGTCCTCGGGGGTTCTTGAGAGGCACGCAAACAACCTTTCAAGAATCTAAGTCTAGGTCAGATGAGCCTCTTGAGGAGATTTGTCAGAGATCCGCTTCATCTGTCTTAGTAAACACTCAGACATATCATTCAGTCATGTTACTAGGAGATGTCGATGATCTAGCAGAGGAGCACCAGTTGATGGAGGACACTTCCATTTATGTTTCGAGAGATGTTGACTTCCATATAGAGGTTGATCCAGAAGTACGCTCAGGATCTGTGATGCAGCATGAGTCTACAGGAGATGACATGAGTATGTCGGAGCATACAGTGATGAGTGATAGCTCACAGAGACATGCCGAGATGTATGGTGGAATTCAGAGGGGTGTATTGACTTGCAGGGAGGAGACACACTCAGGGGAGCATGTAGATACCACTCCTCTGCAGTATCACATGGATATGAGAGAGCACCTTCACCATATCAGCAGTTGCATGAGAGATGAGAGATGGAGGTTGGTTGACCAACAGTTTGGGGAGTTCTTCTGGTTGTACATGATGATTGGAGTTTAGTGAGGGCTATAGGCGAGTAGTCGTCAAGGGTACAGGTAGATGTGCTCTTGGTCGAGTCCTTGGGATTGATTGAGGCAGGTGGTATTTTTCATCCCTATAGTCAGTTACATATGTCTCTGTTACCTTTTCCCGACACTTTTATCATGGACAACAACATGAGGAGAGATAGACAGTGGCTGAGGGCATGGAGAGTAACCAGGTCGAGACCACCTGACAGGAGTACTCTTACGACATTCAGCAGGATAGAGGTGGATCGTCATAGGTAGCCAGCTGAGACTTGGTGTGTGATGGTGAGCACCATAGGCTAGATGATAGTAGTGGAGCACAGAGGGCTTTAGACAGTGATCAGCCTGACACAGGAACAACCAACAAAGATTGGAAGTGATGAACTTCCAAGTTTTCCATGGGATCTGGGTGTTCATTTGGCTAGCAGGATGTCTTACTATAGGGTGACCCAGGTTGTGCCAGAGAGCACATATGCCACCATGGGTTGGTTTGGAGTGGGCCTGCAGGGATTTGTCCGATGGAGCGAGGCATCTTTTCACTTTTGGTCATCATGATCGGACGTGGAGATGGTTGGACTGGTACTTCTTCTACAAAGATGTCTTTACTGATACAGTTTCTGGACATTAGGTTCAATGGTCACAGGTATTTCAGCTGGTGGACCCAGGAGAGGAGGATTTAGGATGTATGCTACCTACTCAGAGTACTTGAATGGTACAATTATTTTGGCATCCAGGAGTTTTTTTACTTATTTTTCGACCACGAGAAATAATATGGGATTGATTTTCCTGAGCTTCTGTTTGAAATGTTTAACACCTAGCTTTAAAGGAATGTTGTGTTCGATCATAGTGGTGTCATAAGTTCTCATCTCGTCGTAAGACCAGGAAAACACGTCTTTATACTGCTAGAGTAAATCTGCATATTTGCCTTTCATCTCAGGAGGAAGTTATTTTGATATTTTTAATATTCTAGGTTTTTCTTTAGTGCCTATATCACAATCTTCGACTTCCTCTGGCTGAGGCCACAAAGTAGATTTCAATGGCATATCATTATGGTCAAATAATCTTTTTAGGGGGATTAGACCTTTAGGGATTTGATTATTTTTTAGTACTAGCATGCGATGATTTGTGATCTTATCTTGGAACTTTTGAGGATCCTCCCCTTCTTTCATAATCCAAGTATGATCGTTCTGGTTTTCTTGGTCGATGTGGGTTTCGGACAAGTCTTCCACCATTTCGAGGAATTTTCTAATTTGTTCATAATCTTTGAACACCTGCCAGTGTTGTATATTGTTCGGTAAGGTCTGTGTCTCACCTATATGTGATACTTAAGTTTTAAAGCTGTTGGAGGTGCAAAAGTTGAGGCTTCTTTGGCTAACGAATCAGCTTGCAGATTTTCTGTATGGGGAATGTAATGGACATTGACTGACGAGAAAACAATTTCCATTAAATCCCAGGTGCAGTTTCTATAAGATCTCAATCTAGGATGTTTGGCCTGATACTACCAATTCACTTGTTTCACAATTAATTTCGCATCTCTGTAGACTTCCAAGTTTTTTATGTTTAATTTTCTGGCGGCCTCTAATCCCAAAACTAGGGCTTCGTACTTGCCTACATTATTTGTGTAGTCTATGTCCCACTATAGTTTGTAAGAGAAAGGAATGACAAAATCATCTCCAGGTGCTACAAAGAGTACACATGCGCATACTACTTCACATGACGAAGCGCCATCGAAATATATTTTCTAGATTCCAGTACTATATATACTTTCTTTAATCTTTTCTGTTTTATTTCCTTTTGTGAAATCTTCAACACATTCATCTATATCGTCATCGATCGATAAAATACAATTTCCAAGGTCTTGATCATTGACATAAACAGGGTAATTGCTAGGATTATGAGGATCACTTACTGTATATGCCAGTCGTGTTTCTCGGTATAATCGGGTGAACTTCCCTCCGAAGATGGGAATCGTGGCGTATGTCATGTCCAGCTAAAGGGATCCTCCAAGCTTAGCGCCCCAAGACCTGGATAATAACATACCATACTTTGGAGGTATATCAACAAAACCAACATCCATCAGAACACTTTTTACTGGGATTTGTGCAAGATATACCACTAAATCTTTAATCATGCCCATACATTTAACTTTTCTTGAGTCAAAAGAGTACAGGTCTCTGTATGGCCTGGTAATTTCGAGGCCCAGTCTATCCATAATAGCCTTGGTAATCACGTTATGCGAGGCTCCATAATCCAACATGCAATTATGTTGCAGACGATCATGAACGTTTAGCGTACTGTAGAAAGGAGCAACGATGTCCCTGGCCTCTTCAAAATGCGGACCAAAAATTATATTAGGCTTATCATCTTCCAAATTTATAACATCATCTTGACTCCCCATATTTGAAAAATTTATCATTTTGGTGATTTATTTTCGGTAAATGGGATTCTTTTCCAGTTCAACTAGAGGTATTGGTATTTTTATTTTGTTAATCTCATTTTCTAGGCTGAAACCTCCTATGATTTTTTCAGTGCCTCTGATTGGTACTTCAGTATCCTTCTTTTCAGCTTTACTTGTTTGTATTGCTTTGTTTTCAATTGTTTTTGTTCCAGCCATCTGTGTTTCGGTTGTCTTGGTTTTGGCACCTTGTGGGTCAACTCCTTTTATCCTGGTGTTCTGTGTTTCAGTTCCCTTTGGGGCTGGTTCATATACTTCGCCTCTCAGCAGGATTTTCTTTGGTTGGGTAGTTGTCATGTTTTTAGTTTTAGACCTTAGATTATACTTGTTTTGGTGCTCAACCATTATAGTATCGGTGATTCCTTGGCAACCAGGGTCCTCTGTATTATTTGTTTTTCTATCCTCATTAGACCGATGTTCGGTTTTTAAAGAACTCTCATAATCTTGTCTAGTTAAATGAGGTTGATAACAATCTTCACCGAGATTATTAATATCTTATTCTAAATCCTCAAATTTTTGCATGTCATTACCTCCTATAAAATTTTCATTTTTTAAAGGAGTCTGAACCTTTTGATCTTCATTTTTAATTTGTCTTTGTTGTATTTGAGGATTGGGGTTCCTCCTCAATTCTCTCCTAACACACTGATCTGCTTTAGATTGATCTAGTTCCATCTTTGAAATTTTGTTTGACAACTGTTTAATTATCCTTGCCATATCATCCATTTTATCATCTGAGGATCTCCCAGATCCTGAGGGTCCTGCTTGTTCCTTAAAATGTTTTGTCTCTCTGTTTCTCATTTCCTCTTTTGATTTTAATTTACCAGAAGCCATCATATTTGACTCAATCTCTATGACATCATCTTGCATTCTGGTAAGTTCGACTGCTCTCCTTTCTTTTAATAATAATGCGAACTCAGGTTCGAAAGCCCCAACGAAGGTTAGTTTTGCTGCGGGCTGGGAAGTTTTAACTTCAACTGGTATCTTGTTATATAACTTATTAAATATTTGGATGAATTCCATAACAGTTTCTGAATTTTTCTTCCTTAAAGCCCCAAACTCAGTTAAATAATATAAGTGATCTTTCCTTTCACCCCATTTTATGAGAAAAGAGTTTTCTAACGCGTCGTAGGACAATATCGAACCTGTGGGCAAACTTCGAAACTAGGTTCTCACCTATCCTTCGAAAGTTTGAATAGATAATCGTGAATATACGTCTTCATGCTCGAGACCGAGAATATCTGCGAATTGATCAAATGAATTTATATGTTCGGTTGTGGTTAAGTCTCCCTCCCTTGTAAACTTAGGTAGGTTTTTCATGTAGTTTTCAGGTAAATCATGAAGGGGTACTGGGAAGACCAGAGGAGTGTATCTGGCAGCTACTTTAGCGAAAATCCTAGGGGGTGGGGGTGGGGATGGGCCTTGACCGCCCCCTCCTCCTCCTCCAGCGGCTGCCATAGATATTCTTGGAGAGGAAACCGGTACGTTATAAAGAGGGTTTTCAAAGATGTACACCGATCCTTTAACTTCTTCGGGAAGAAGCAAAAAATATTCCGACAACCGCTTATCAGAGGACGAAAAAACTGGAAAAGGGGGAAACAGGATACAGAGAATCGATTCTTCTGACTTGCAAGAAATGTAGATGGGAGAACCTACAGGGGTTGAATCTGAGTGTATGGTATATTCTTCTAGACTTTGTGAGGTTGAGAAATTTAGTCTGAGATTTGATGGGATATCAATCGAAACATACTTTACTGTAGAAGTCTCACCTTCTCTTTCACCAGAGGTAGTTGAATGAGGTTCAATATTAGTTTCAGGTAGAACTAATTTAGGATTTATGGTTTCAGTGGACTCTTAGCCCTAGACTGTGTGGATTTAGGTTGGTAAACCGCAGTAGCTTTCTTAAGGAATCCCCTTGGTTTCAGTATTTTTTCAAGGTCGGAAACAGGCGAGGTCTGCTTATCATTTGGGTTTTTTCTGGTGTTCCTTCGACCGGATGCCAACTTATTTAAAATTGTGGAGTTGCCAAGTGAATAATAAAACTTAGCGTTTAATAATGTGTTCAGTCTTTGTTCACTACGAAAGAAGGAAACATTTGAATGCCGTTCTCCCAGGGAAAATAATTTCGTCTCTCCATCCCCGACAACGACGCCAAAAAGATGTTGTTCCAGAGTTTATACTTAAGGCTTGGAAGTATAAAGTCTAGGCATCCAAAAAGAGAGTGTATGATATAAAGGAAAAAACAATTCTTAGGGGAAAATGAGTTATGGCTAATTTTTGAGTTGTCTTTGTGTAGCTTTCAATTGTTCCTAGATGCTAATGTCCTGCTCAATGACTACCCATGAACGTTCAAGTTCAACCCGGGGGGTAGCAGTTTTTAATATGGTGTTAAAAAGAGTTAAAGCGATACTGGTTTGATCTGTGAGACCGGGTTCGATATTGGGCTGTCTTGTAACAAGTATTGTCATAGAGGAAAAATAGTTTTAAAGATTTGTTGCTTTTTTAGGTTGTTGTTTCTATTTTAGATTATGTAAGAAAAATTCTCAAATTTTGAATTAATAGTATAWCAAAATCAAAGGTCGCTTCCCGTATCTAAGTTAAATTGAAAATCATACATGAAATGAAAGAAAACATAAAGTTGTGGAACAATGTGAGGCATCAACCAATGAAGAATCTCACTTTGTGACAGAAAAAGAAAATAGACAAGAAAAACTTTAATGAAGTATAAGATACATAAATCTAAATAATTCACAGGTCTTATACCTGCTGATAGCCGATACAGAGGAAAAACTGTAAACAATTAGATGACTGAAATAATCAATCACCACAGTAGATGTTGTACTAAATTTCAACTAAGCATTCATCAAAGATGTATAAGAGATGGTGTTAGATATGAAATAACAGAGGAACACATAACTCAAACTTGACGGGATCTGGAGTCTTCATTGGTATTAATTCTGGCAAATGAAAAATTTCTCTGCTACAATCGGCCAAGGAAAAAGCCCTTGATGTATCTTTCAAAATTTTATTTGTACAAAGAAAATCATCAACCCTAGACGGTTGGTATTCTCCTAATCTCCTAGGTGCTAACGGTTACAAAATACAAAATTCAAACCGTTTTGCTCGGTTACTTTTTACTTTTCTATCAGTTGGACAAAAAATGAGCACACATGCGTTACTTCATCATTTCTTTGAAATACCTCCTTCGCTCGGTCCCAAATACTCAATGCACCTGTCTAGAAACTGCACCAAAATTCCTGAAGGTTCTGACGTGTCCTTTGATTCGAACACATATAACTTCCTCTGAATTTTAGGCAGCCTATTTTCAATCTTTCTCTTGTCAAACTTTGTCGACTGCAAATGTAGATTTGGATTTATTAGCCACCTATCCATTTGGGTGGTGTGAAGCTGCTTAATTTGTGAAATCTCGAGTTGTGCTTCATTCCAGCGCTCCTTGATATGCATTTGATGCCTTGCAACATTGATTTGTCCTAATAGCCCAGGACAATCACCTTTGCCAATGCCCAATGTTTTTGTATCTAGCTGATCAAACACTTCTTCACATTCTTTCCTAACTTCTCTTTCCATTTTCCTTCTTTCGACAATATTGGTCTCCCATGTTTTTAACATGATGTCTCCCCTGATCTGTTCTTCTACAGTCATCTTTGGAATGGATGGTACTTCCTCTCTAGTCGAAAACGCTACTGCCTTTTGAAAAGTTGTGCGAGCTATTTTGGCCTCTTTTTCCTTTAAAACAATGCTATCCAGTGAGTGGCTTACTTTCAGGAAGTAGTTTTGAACGATTTCTATTTTATAAAGCATGTTTTGTTGTTCTGCTTGTAGTTTCTCATGCACCTCTAGGGCTTGGGCTTGAAATGTTGTTATATTTACAACTTGTCCTTCAATGGACTTTAACTCATCCTGTAGCTGTCTCACTAATTCCTCCCATCGAATAACCTGTACTTGACTCATTTGCATCTTCTTGTTTAATTCATCTAAACTAGACTTCAACAATTACATATCTTGCTTGTCAGCAGTCCTGGTGTTTTCAACTCTTTGATTTACCTCCTCTCAAATATTATTTTCTGTGTTCCTTATTTGGTCCTGCAACTGAGCTGTCATTTGATTTTTCTGTTTCAGCCTTGTTTTCAGAGAGTCAACTGAGAATAAATTGGCAGTTGCCAAAGCTCCCATAAAGCCTACTACTTATGTGGCGAAGTCTTCCTCTTCTAGGTTTTGCCCATCTACGAGCACTCTATGTTTCTTCACCATTGTGCCTTCTCTCAGATGCATTACCTGTTTTAATGCTGCCTTCCTCTTCTTACTGAAAAAGTAGTCAGAAGAAGGTATCTCTTCTCTAGACACAGGAGTAAGGTCACTTGCATATATGACTTGTAGATGGGGGGTCCCAAAAGTTGATTGTATAGGAGTTAATGATGCAATAAGGCTGCCCAATTCTGAAGATTGAGTTTCTCCTGTTGTTTTGGGGATATCAACAAGAATAGTTGATGATGAAGGTGGAATCGTTTGATTTGACTTTAAAGGAGTCTCAGATTTAGAACTTGTTTGAGACCCTGGATTCTTTGATTGTGAAGCTTCTGCTTTTTGTGAATACGCTTCAGTCTTCTTTGGATTTTATTCTACAGTCTCTTTATCATGAGCCTCTGATCTAAAACCTGGGGGAATACTTCCTTGAGCTGGAGGAGGGCTTGTTGTTTATCCCTATAGTATATTCGGCAAACCACTTTGTCTGTGCTTATAGAAAGTCAAAAAGATGGTCTGGAGGTCGGGTGATAATGCCTGAACTCTGTCTAATATTTCCTCATAGGTTTTGGCTCCCTTGAATATGTCGACACAGGGAGAAACTTCATGTTCATACATCTTCATATTGCAATGAGTAAGATGATTTCCTACAATTTGATAAGGGTCATGTTTTTTGAGTTCAAGATCTACCAATTTGATGTCTTCCAGTGCTGTAGCTTCAACCTTGGAATGACCAAAGTTAAGCAGTGAACACTTCCCAATCTGTACATGAAAAAATGGCCAGAACTTCTTCTAAGATGCTTTCAATTCTATGCCGATGCCACCTGTTATTATTTGGTAGGCCACCTCCCTACACACCAATCTGTCGAGAAGGAATTTTGGAAGTGCGTGAGGAGGAATTGAGCACACAAAAACCCTGACATAGGAGAAACCCTCTTCATTAAACCAATCTGCAATTGCCTTGAGGTTTCCCACGATTGACTCTGAAATACGAGGGGGTGCATAACCATACATAATTTGGTGCAAAGGTATCACCAGGTAGTGACCGATTTTGTAAAATAAATCTTTAACATTTTCCTCCCATAGTTTAGAATGATAAACATGAATGGGCTTCGTGCAGGGTGGGTTCCCGCTCCAATTCATCAAGGGGAAATGATTCATGTAACAGATAGCATCCATAATATATGCAGACATGTAAAAAGATGCAGGTCGGTCTTTTGATTTTGTTGTTTGGTACTCTGCAATCTCCTTAGTTAGATTATCTGATAAAATTTTACCCCAGTTGAAACTGTAACCCTTTGCTACTTCGTGTATAAGTGGCACCCATTCTGCAGGGAAATGGGTAGGTTTTTTCTTCTCGGAAAGTCTACATAGCATCAAAGCTATATAAACCATGTATTCGTTTAATGGAGTTGTGGCATAACTTCCATGGGTATCAGCTCTAAATCGCATTGGAATTCCCCACCATTCTTTGATTATACCTGGATATGTTTGATCAAATTTTGTACACTCTTTTCTTTGAAATTCCTCTACGAATTCAGCATTATAAATGTATTTAGAAGTAGGGGGCAGTTTATACACTACTTGGATGTGCTTGGGGTCTGAACGAGCCGACGCCAACCCCTTGGTTGTTTAGAATGCTCCTTGTCTTAATGTCAGTTTTCTCTAAAGCCCAGCTTATCATGTCATTGTATGGCATGAGTCTCGGCCGTGTGGCTATTTTGTGAAGCTCAGACTCTGCTATGTCTCTGAGTTTATTTTCAGTCCTTTCATTTCCGAAATCGTCGGGGAAATTCCTAATCTCATAGTCTAAAGTTTTAAAAATCTGCCTCCAGGATTTCACTGAATCCACAACATGTGACGTAGTGTCGGATATAACTTCTCCATCTGGATTCGAGCTTTCACCTGCCTCCTCACTCTTCTTAGGCGCTTTTATGGGTGCCATGACGTTTGTGCTAAATGAAAACCTGTTGCAGAGAAGAAATGTGTGAGTTCTTCTAAGTGTAACTCGCTCCTAGTCTGAAAGTAAGAATGAAATTCAAAATAAAAAATCTTCATTAACCTTTAACCTGTCTTAAATTTATCGTACCGATATAGGCGATAAAAAATAAATGCTTTAATGGGGATGGTACGCTTGGAGATACACACTTTATGTCAAAAAATATCTCCATTAATCCGTTATAGATACTGCCGCATATCGACGATTCAAAACTGGGATTTCAAAAGGAAGGTCATCGAAAACTCCCAAACAACGAAACACGAAAAGTTATTTAATACCCTTAATGCTTGTTTTAAAATTAAGTTAATTACGTTTAAGCGCTTAATTCTTTCGGGACTTTGTGTTTCAGAGTTTCGAGCATCGTGTCCCCAAGAGGTATGACAGAAGTAAAACCTGAATCGTGAAACCGCGATGGGATTTATTTAGGCGCTAACTACTTGTTTTAACCCTTTAATTAATCATGATCAGGGGTTAGTCTTTACTTTTCGTGGATTGGAGTATCGGGACTCCGACGACTCTTTAACGCAAAAAATCCAAAATCGCAAAATCACGATGGGATTTATTATCATTAAACCTTCTTACTTCTTAATGAATGTAGCATTAGCTTTTAAGAACTTCGCGACTTCCGGAGTCGAGGTTTAAGGAGACTCAAGGTCGTCTCTTTGATTTCCCGAATTGTGACTGATTAACGATCTGTTAAGCATGTTTTAAACCTTAATTAATCATGATTAACAGGTATTTCGTGAAAAGCATGTCGGGACATTTGAAATGTTGTTTAAGTTGAGATGGCCGAAAAAGAAAATGTGAAAAGGCTTAGAAATCCGTTAACGCTTTTAATTATTACTTTAAAATATGTTCAATTCCTTTTAAACAATCACTTTTTTTGAGACTTCGGTACCAGGACTTTGGGGTAGTCATCAAAAAACATACTTTGCGAGTAGCAGAACCCCGAAACCCAAAAATCTTGAAAAACCTTTTGACCCCTTTTTGAACCAAGGGTGGTTCTGTAACCAGAGAAAAAAGGGGATTTGGATTTAGAAAAGAAAAATAAACTTTGTTTCAACATAGGCTCTGTTATCGCATGGTTTGTAGGAAAGGTCTAAAGAGCTTGAGTCAGGGCTTGGAAACGGCGTAACAGGAGCTTCCCCACCCACTGTCACCTCGATGGGGGGATCTTTCTATTTAGGAGGCCTAGTCCAAGGGAGACGTCCCTAGGCACTCTGGGTTAATGAAAGGCTAAAGGGTAATGGACCAAGTCAAAGAAGTTCCCTTTCACAGATTGCTGCCCAAATGAGATAGTCACGGGGAAAGATCCACTGAAGATGCACCTGTGTTTGCGAGACAAAGCAGAGAAAACTAGAATATGCTTGCGGTGGGTTAGTACTTCCTTAAATCAATGAATATCTTTATCAATGCATATATGAACAATTAATCAATGCTATTGTGTGAAGTCAATGATAGCTAAATAGACAAAGGTTTATATCACTTCAACAAAGCATAAAGACAATGAGCATTCAATGTTTCACTATTAAACCTTGTATTATATTGTTAAATGCAATGATATTTCAAATCGCTCATATATAGATAAATGCTGCGTCACCTATATTATTTCTCTGGAAGGTGTGGCGCCGAGGGGCACAAATCAATAGGTCAAAAGTTGATGTAAAAGAGTGAAACGTTTACAAATCGGCTGAAATGCAATTAATAACTCAATGTCAATCAAGATAGGTGGAAAGTGTCTGGCAGTTTGCAATCACAAACGAGAAAACTTCAAAAGTGTGGCGTCACCTATTACAATTTTGTTGTCTGCCGGGTTAGTTAACCAAGGATGGACGTTTCATCCAAAATCAATAACAAAAAGATACAAAACAACTCCGACTATGAAGAGAGATAACAAGGCCAGCACCTTTCTATCGAGGCAAAAATTTAAATAAAGTGAAACGTTATGGAACAGGGTTAGTCCTAAAACTGGCTTTAGGGTTAGATGCTAGGTTAGTTAGGGTTTGCAATTTAGAGATAGTTTGAGAGAGATTAAAGGCATAAGAAGCTCAAGCAAGGTTTCTAGACTAGTGCCTTGGTTAATGGAGTCAATGGAGATGAGACTAATGGTTGGAAGGACTCAAACCCCAAAGACAAGAGCTAGGGTTTGATAGTGTTGCTATGAGGGCCACCAACCCTAAACCCTGGAAAGACTTACCTAGGTGTAGCTAAGCTAGGCCACTGAACTCTCTCTCTCTAAGACTTACTTAGCAAAACGGCTAGATTAGGAACACAAATCTAGGGCTAAAAAAGTGTTGCTCAATACAGGAGAACTTTTCAAAACCCCACAAGTAAACCCTAGGTGTAAACTAAGTGGAGCCCTAGGAACACTTCTTTCTTCAACTTGTGCTTAAAACTAACACAAGAAATGAGAGATGGCTAGATGTAGCTATGGCTAGGCTAAACCTCCTCAAATCAAATGGCTTAAAGAAAGCTTTGTTCATGGGGACATGGAAGCCACGACCTACTGTGTGTTGGCTCCCCTGGGTTTCAATGATTAGTAATAACAAGAGGTAACAATGAATGCAAATGTCGTCAACAACCATTCATCCAAGAAGTTTTGATGAAAAACACTTACAGATCATGAAGAAAAATCCAAAGCCTAGTTGTAAACCTTCCAATGAACAAAGCACTTTTAGCACCAAATGTAAGCTTTCAGAGGGTTTAAGCCTCACTCCAAAGAGATAGAAAAATCCAAGACAAGAAAAAAGACTAGGAATGTATCTCTCCAATAGAGAGCAAGAAGTTATATTATGATCCAAATAGGAGAAAACGTCCTCTATTTATATGATACTTTGACCTTTAATTTACAAAATAGGTCAATAAAAAGCGACCGACATGGATGACATTAACATTATTAATTATTTGTCACTTTTTACATGCTAAAATGCCCAAAATATGAGCTAATAATGAGATGTCAAGCCCCTAAAGGGAGGCGTTATTTTGTTTTGGGCATAATCATCATCGAGCAAGGCGTTGCCCCCTCACAGAGGCTCTGCAACACCCTGCGGTGCAAAGAAGCCAGCCTTGTGCCATGCCTCGAGAAAAGCGTCCAGTACTGGGTGGCGTCTGATCATCAAGTCAGCCCCAGCTGCAAGGCAGTCCCATGGGCTAGATCTATACCAAAACGCGATGAGGCGTCCTTCTTCTTCTGCAATGCCGAGGACTTGTCACAACCACGTCTGCCTCGCCATCCCAGCGTCCATCGATGGGCTCTTGACCCCTATGGAGGTCCGACTAATCATCTCCCCATGTACCGATCCTCACAGTACATCCGTCCGGGCATGGTCACCGCACATCAAGCTTCGCCCTCCAGGGGGCTCATCAGTCCTAGACATACTAGCAATGTAAATCACATCTCTATCATTAAAATTATCAAATATGTGCATAACATCCCTAACCGATCTTCTAAGAGCTCAAGACATTACACAAACCACTATACAAAGCTAAGGAAATACAAAGAACCCAACCTATTGGTCTAATACCAAGAAATGGAAAGTTTATAAGGGTTATTCAAACCATGTATAGCGGCGTGATGTGGTTTTAGGGATATCTGAATATGGACAACCTAGGGGTGGTGTGTAGATACGTAGATTTGCCTTTGTAGGATGCTAGTTGTACCCGTCATGGATACAATTTTTCCAATTATATTGCCTTATCTTTCTTTATTTTGCATTTTTACTACAAGCCTTGACGAAGAGAGGATGCTTGCCTTGGCTTGGTGGCGGAGAAAGAGCGACAACGTTACCCACTAGTATCTTGCAGAAATGATAGGCTCGTGGAACCCCTTCCTTTGGCCATGCAACCAAAGGTCAGCGCCCTGGTTTTGGTGACCGGATGGCGGCAATGTCACATGCCGCTAAATACCTATATATGATCATAATGCGGGCATTCATTGATGAGACCTCCCTCCCTCTTGGTTAGGTCTTGCATTTATTTGCTTTATCATTTTCTTAGGGTCCCTGGTTTTCTCATGAAAGGCTTTTATTGCATTCGGGGATCCACAGGCGTGAAAACATCTCTAGGTTTTTTCATTTTCCTATGGATTTTATCTTTTACCGGTACTTTTACCCCACGGGCCTTTAGCCCCTTCTTTCCACAAGACAAGATGTACCTGGATGGTCATCCTAATGGAAAGACTAGAGGAATGGGATGGATAGTGGGGTTTAAAGGCTGAGAAAGTGATAATATGAGTGGAGCTGACGATGGTTCTTCAAGCCCCCGCTGGTGGCTAACCAAAACCCATGAATACCAACTTGCTAAGCTACCCAATCCAATCACTAGCAGTGGTCAAAATGGAATTAGTGTAAGATCCAAGCGGTTATCTGAATGAAAGAGATCTAATGCGTACGCAGAAGGTTATAATGATCAATATGACACATACCATGATACCTCCGACCAATTACCTCATGGAGCAAGGGCCTTTTCTGATGCAAACCCGGGCCGGTAGTGATGGAAGATGCCACTGCTAACAGGACAAGTCTGGAGAAGAAGAAAAGATGGGCCCTCAAGGGCCATGCTCAAAATCCAATCTGCTCTCGTGCTCCATGTTTAGGACCATGTAGACTCGAGACATGATCTCCTAGTTATCCAGATGTCCAGGGATAACATCGGCTCTCAACTTGGGACATCGTATTCTGCTTCAGGAGGATGAGAACCACCGGCAATCTCTAAGTGACTGTGACATGCTCACCTTTCGACAAAAGGGCATCGGCTGACAAAAGGCAGGGTGGTATTATACCCATTATATGAAACATATACAGATAATTGTGCATACAGAATACCAATATATAAATGTGCAGATAGGTAGTAATAAGTGCAAGTAGAAAATATGAAACTCACACAGTACTTACCCGCTGGTTGCATGTTGGTGTAGTCAAACAATAAATGAAGCCAATCCGACCAGCTCCCAGATACACGCCTTTTGTGCTTCATCATAAACCAAAACAACGATACATCGAGCACAAAGCATCATGAGTTAGAATATACGTCATATAATCGAAAGTCCCAATGTGTAACTCATGGAGGTGGGAGGGACAAAATCTTGCAAAGTCCATCTCTGAAAAAAAGGCACTCAATCCTATCAGAAGGGGTCATGAAAAGAAGATGAGTTCAGGAGAAGGCGACTCAAAGACACCTGGCCCGGTTGGGCGTCTTCACACACTCCTGGAAAGGATTGACAAGGTTTAGTGAAATGTGGAAAATCACAAAGAGAAGGTTGAAAAACTGATTAACATTATACAACCAACCCTTGGAGTCTAGGGTTTTGCCCGGAAGGAAACTCAGCACAAAAAAGGTAACTTCCAACTACACCTCTAATGGAAAAAATAAGGCAAAGTAATAGCGGGTGGTTGGGGTGAAAAGTTATGAGTAACCTTCTTTAGACAAACAATGTCCTACTTGGCCTGGAGTGCGAACTGGCGGTGGTGCGAAATCATCTTCTTCATAAAAAGATTTTGCATTCTCGACATACTCATCAAACATCTCAAGGTAAAATTGAAAATCATCCGGAAGATAAGGTATTGGGTCATCCTTGGTGTTTTCAAAACTACAAGTAAAAACCTCAACTCCTTGTTGCCAGCGATCAGAAATTTCTTTGAGGGTAATTGTAAGGCAACGTTTGGAGATGATCCTTAGGTGTCATAGATGGGATCGTATCATAACCAATTGTATCCCACCTTCGTCTCCCTCATGTTATGATACTGATACTGTTATAGCTGATTTCGATGAGTTCAGCTATGTTAGTATCAGTATCTTAACATGGGGAAGTCAAAACATCAATACTTTTTCACTCTTTATGTCATAAGGCAAATAACCATTTAAAAGGCTTGGAAGGGAACAATGTACCTCACTTAATCCTTCTTGAGCAAGAGCTTCAAGTATTTAGACATCATCATCAGATAGAAGAGCTTCCTCATCTTGGACTTGAGATATAGGGATCGGCTCGTCCAAGGATCCTATTTCTTCTTCATTCTCTCAGTCATAAAACAAGGCATCATCAAAGAATCAAATAACTTACCTCATTTCTTCATCTTGTGCAGGATTAACAGGATCTTGGAGAGCTTCAACGGTAGGGAGAACCTGAGTGGACACTTCATCATCTTTTTCGGGTTCTTGCTCCTCATCAATATCTTCATTTAGGTACAGTGGCTTGTTCCTCTTTCTCTTTAAAAGTTTTCATGGGAGACTAGTTTTATTAAGCTGAGAATGTCATGGCATTGGCTCTGGTCAAGTAGAGGTTCCTTTCAATTTGGATGGCCATATAGTGAGCTTAAAGTGTTTTGGATTCTTCTTACTTAGAAAGAAGCTCAAATGTGAAGTCCATTAGTATAGATGTAGACAGGGTATCTCTCTTAGGGATGATGGCTTTGAGGAATCTGTGCGAAATCTCTCGAATCTAAACCAAGGCTTTGACAATCTGAGACTCTTTTTGTCTTATGCCTTCAAGCTCCTTCAATGATGATTGTATAACCTTTCATGGTCCAGGTTGCAAGAAAAATTCCTTCAAATTGTTCCATAGTAGTGATCTTTGTGTTGGAAGATGTCGTACCATCTTTGCTGCCTCTCCCATGCGGGGCTGAGAGAAAAGTTTTCATCACCACATCCTCATGACCTGTATTCGCCGATGGGAAAGTATTAAAATTTCCAAAATCTTATCATGTGAGATTGAGGACATTCTCCATTGATTCCAGCAAAACGAGGGAGAAAATCCTCATAGCAGAGGCACTTTCTGGGATATCAGGGGATTTCACTCATATCTAAGGTCTATAGCTTCCCGGGTCCCATTGTGAATTCATTGTTGACCTCGTCATTAGTGAAGTAAAGCTAGATAGTTTTCTTGAACTACCAAAGAAATAGGGAAAAGGCTAGTGAATTAGCCGGGTAAACACAAGAAAAGGTCACTGCGAGGCCAAGGAGCTTGCAAGATAATGGACGGGAAGGTAGACTTCGGTGTTCCCCGACAACGGCAAAATGTTATTGTCCTTGCGGTTTGTGGAAGGTCACAAGAGCTTGAAGTGGGAGACTTGGAAGCTTGACGTAACATGAGGCCTTCCCCACTGCTTGTCACCTCGATGGGGCTCTTTCTATTCAGGAGGGGCAAGTCCAAGGAGGCGTCCCTAGGCAATATGGGTTAATGAAAGGCTAAGAGGTAATGGACCAAGTCAAAGTTCCCTTTCCGCAGTTAGCGCCCAAATGAGATAGTCCGCGAGGGAAAGATCCAGCGAAGATGCACACATTTGCGAGACCATGTGAGAAAAACTAAGGTATGGGTTAGTACTTCATGAGTCCAATGACTATCTTAGATACATATATGAGCAATTAATCCATGCTATTGTGAAGGGTCAATGATGGCTAAAAAGATACAAATGGTTTATATCACTTCAACAAAGCATAAAGAGACAATGAGCATTCAATGTTTCACAATTAAACCTTGTATTATATTATTAAATGCAATATTTCAAATCAGCTCATATATATATATAATTTTGTTGCGTCACCTATATTATTTACAGAGAGGGTGTAGCGCCGAGGCCTAAATCAATAGGTCAAAAAGTTATTAAAAGGTGAAACGTTTTACAAATCAACTTACGTACAATTAACTAACTCAATGTCCAATCCAAGATAGGTGGAGAAAGTGTCACAACGTTTGCAATCAGAAGCAAGAAAACTAAAGGGTGTAACGTCACCTATGCAATTTTTGTTGTCTACGCGGTTAGCTAGCCAAGGATAGACGTTTTGTCAAATCAACCAACAAAAGGCTATCCCCACTGACTATATGAAGAGATAACAAGGCCACACCTTTCTATCCGAGCAAAGAGTTTAAATAAGACTGAAGCGTTATGGCTTAGGGTTTAGTCCTAAAACTAGCTAGGGTTAAAATAGTTTAGTTAGGGTTTGCAATTTAGAGATAGTTTGAGAGAATTAAGGCATAACAGAACAAGCTCAAGCAGAGTTTCTAGACTGGTGCCTTGGGTTAATGGGTCAATGGAGATGAGACTAATGGTTTAGGGACTCAAACCCAAAGACAAGAGCTGAGGTTTGATGGTGTTGCTATGGCAAGGCCACCAACCTAAAACCCTAAGGAAGGCTTACCTAGGTGCAGCCAAAGCTAGGCCTAGAGCTTCCTCTTCTCTCTAAGACTTACTTAGCAAAGCGACTAGCTTAGGAACACAAATCTGGGGCTGAAAGTGTTGCTCAATACAAGGCTTTTCAAAACCCTAAGTAAACCCTAGGTGTAAACTGAGCCTGGGATCACTTCTTTCTTCAACACGGATGCAAAACTAACTTACAAAGAAATGAGATGGCTAGTTAGCCAGCTATGGCTGGTCAGCTCTAATCAAGCTTTGTTTCTGCATGGGGACATGAATTACGACCTACTTGTGTGTTGGATCCATAGGGTTTCAAGGATTAAACTAATAACAACAAGATAACAATGAATGCAAATGTTAAATCAAAAAACCATTCATTCAAAGTTTTGAAAATACTTACAAGATCATGAAGAAAAGCAAAATCCAAAGCCTAGTTGTAAAACTTCCAATGAATACAAGAGCACCACTTGCCAAATAATAGCTTTCCAAGAGGTTTAAGCCTCACCCCAAAGAGATAGAAAAATCCAAGACAAGAAAAAGACTAGGAATGTATCTCTCAATGAGAGTAAGTTATGTTATGATCCAAATGAGGAGAAAATGTCCTCTATTTATATGATAACGTATTTAATTTACAAAATGAGTCCAATACAAGAAAGCAGTAGGCTATAGTGACTTATTAACAATATTCAATTATTTGTAACTTTTACATCTTTAAAATGCCAGAATATGAGCTAATAATGAGGCGTCAAGCCCCTAAAGGGAGACGTTGGCACTGTTTGGGCATAATCATCATCTATGGCAAGGCGGTGCCCCTCCACAGGGCTCACAGCACCTACGTGCCAAAGCCCGACCATGGCCTTATGCTCGAGAAGCGATCAGCTGCCACAGGTGGCGTCCTGATCATCAAAGTTAACGTCCCAACTGCAGGGGGTTGATCCCATGGGCTAGATCTATGCCAAAAACGTCCCGATGAGGGCATCCCTCTTCTTCTCGTACAAGGACTTGTCACAACCACGTCTGCCTCTGCCATCCCAGCGTCCATCCGATGGGCTCTTCAACCCCATGGAGGTCGAGGCTAATCATCTCCCCATGTGCACCCGATCCTCTGAATTTTTGTCCGTAGGGCATGGTTACGCATATCAAAGACTACGTCCTCCAGGGGGCTCATCAGTCCCAGACATCATAGCAATGTAAATCACATCTCATCGGTAAAAGAATTATCAAATATATGCATAACATCTAACAAATCTTCTAAGATCTCAAGACATTACACAAGCCACTATACAAAGCTAAGAGGAAACCAAAGGGCAACCTATTGGGCTAATACCTGAGAAATGGAAGAAGTTTTGGAAAGGGTTATTCAAACCATGTATAGCGGCGTGATGTGGTTTTAGGGATGTCTAATCATAGTCAGACCTAGGAGTGGTATTAGATACGTGGGTGCCTTTGTAGAGGCCCGGTACCGTCATGGATGCAATTTTTTCCAAGCCCTTGTGCCTTATCTTTCTTTATTTGCATTTTTACTACAAAGCCTGTATGAAGAGGACTAACGCCTTGGCGATTGTGGTGACAACGTTACCCACTAGTATCTTCGCTTGAGAAATGAAGGAGAGTATTTCGTGATGAATTTAACTCCTTTGGCCATGAAACCAAAGGTCTAGCGCCACAGTTTTGGTGACGGATGGCGACTTAATGTCATGCAGCTAAATACCTATGATCATAATGGGCATTTCCGATGAGACCTCCCATCCCCTCTTGGTTAGGTCTTGCATTTATTTGTTGTATCATTTCTTAGGGTCCCTCGGTTTCTTATGAGAGGCTTTTTATTGCCTTCGGGGATCCCACAGTAGCATATCTAGGTTTTCATTTTTCCTATAGTTTATCTTTACCATTTTACTTTTACCCACGGGTCCTTTAGCCCCTTCTTTCTACAAGACAAGATGTACCACTGGATGGTCATCTAATGGATGAACTAGGGAATGGGATGTTGGAATTGGGTTTTAAGACAAAAAGTGATAATATGAGGGGAAGCGGACGATGGTTCTTCCAAACCCCTTTGGTGGCTAACCAAAACCGCTGAATACCAATGGCAGACTTCACCAATCAATCACCCAATGATGGTCAAGTAGATTAGTGTAAGATCAAGCAGTTACTCGAAATGAAAGAGATCTATGCATACATAAGAATGTTATAAAGATCAAATATGACAAATACCATGATACCTCAAACCAATTACCTCATGGAGCAAGAGCCTTTGATCACAGTGGTAGGTAGTGATGGAGGTGGCGTGCTAACTGGCAGGACAAGTCTGGTGAGAAGAAGAAAGATGGGCCCTCAAGGGCCATGCTCAGAATCAATCTGCTCTCGTACTCCATGTTTGGGACATGTGGGCCTCGGACATGATCTCCTAGTTATCCCTAGATGTCGGGGATGACATCTGGCTCCAAATCGGGGACATTTTTGCTAGCTTCTTGAGCGGACGAACCTCAACAATCTGGCGTGGGCATGACCTGCTCACACTTTCGACAAAGGGCATCGGCTGATGCAAAATACGGAGGTGAGTATTGCCGCCCATTATACTGAAGCATATACCAAGATAATTGTGCATCTGAGGCAATATATAAATGTGCAGATAGGTAGTAATAAGTGCAAGTAGAAAATATGAAACTCACGTGTACTTGCACATTTGGTATGTTGGTGTGAATCAGAAACAACCTGATGGCAGCCAGTCGTAGCTCCACGATACACTGCCTTTGGCTTCATCGCAGCCAAACCATGATACATCAAGCGTCACTTGAGTTAGAATATACGTCATATAATCGAAAGTCCCAATGTATGCTGCTCATGGAGGCTGGTGGGAGGGACAAAGTCTTGCCGAGTCCATCTCTGAGAAAAGAACTCAATCCTATCGAAGGGTCATGAAAAGACAAGGTTCAGAAAACCAACTCAAAAGGCCTATAAACTGGTTACCTAGAACATCCTCAAGCCCTGAAGTCAAAAAAAGGGATCGACAAAGATCTATCAGACGACTGACAAACTCTCAAGGTAAAGTTGAAAAAATGAATGAAAATAACATTATCCAACCAACCCCTGGAGTCTAGGGTTTGCCCAGAAGGAAACTCAACATAAAAGGTAACTTCCTTCACACCTCTAATGGAAAATAAGGCAAAGTAATAGCAGGTGGTTTGGGGTGAAAAGTTATGAGTAACCTTCTTTAGACAAACAATGTCACCACTTGTATAGAGGTCTGAACACAACGGTGGTCTGAAATCATCTTCATAAAAAAGGTTCAAGTGCTCATCATACTCGTCAATTATCTCAAGGTAGGTGAAAATCATCCGAAGATAAGGTCTTGGGTCATCCTTGGTGTTTTGAAGCTACAAAGTAAAAACCTCATCTCTTTGTTGTCACTGATCAAGAGAAATTTGCTGAGGTAATTGTAAAGGAACTTAGCGTCTGGAGATGTTTCTTTGTGTCATAGATGGGATCGTATCATAACCAATTGTATCCACCTTAGATCTCCCAACATGTATGAATTCATCAAAATCAGCTATATGCATTATCAATATCATAACATGGAAGTCAAAACATCAATACTTTTTCACTCTTTATGTCATAAGACAAATAACCATTTAAAACTTGGAGAGGGTGGTACCCTAAGCTTAATCCTTCTGGCAAGGCGTATTGGGACGTCATCATCAGATAGAAGATCTTCTTCTACATTTTCAGTCTTAAGATGTAGGGGATCTGGCTCGTCCAAGGCCTGCGCAAGAGCTTCAAGTATTAGGACATCATCATCAGATGGAAGATCTCCCTCTACATCTTCAGACTTGAGATATAGGGGATCTGGCTCGTCCAAGGGTTCCATTCCTTCTTCATTTTCCGAGTCATAAAACAAGGCATCATCAAAAGAATCAAAATAACTTACCTCATTTTCTTCATCTTGTGCAGGAGTGACATGATCTTGGAGAGCTTCATCAGCGGGAGGAGCACAAGTGGACACTTCATCATCCCTTTCAGGTTCTTGCTCCTCATCAATGTCTTCATTTGGCTGGTCGAAAAATTGTTCCTCTTTCTCTTCAAAGTTCTCATGGGAGACCAGTTCTATCAAGCCGAGAATGTTCATGGCAATGGCCCTGGGATAACAGGCTCCATCTAGGGATCTCGTCTCCTTGCTGGACGAGAAGAACAGTAGACCACATGCCTTTATTGGGAAAATGGAGTCTTTAGTTTGTTTGTGCAAAAACTTGTTCAGGAAAAGGGTGCAGGGAGAAAAGGGGGTTTCATCTTTATCTCTAAAATCTTTCGAAACCCAATCGCTATTTAATCTCACTTTTAGGCCATATGACTTCCTATTTCCTGATACTGATTTGTGGTCTGATTAAGATAACCCAAACAAACTTAGGAATTTTAATAGGTTCAGTTGATCTTGCTTGCCTCAAGGTGAAGTAATTTTAATGTTTTTAATCAGGGAGTCCTGCACGAACTTGGGATGTAGATCGAACTTCAAGAAAACTAATTTACTAGAGTACAGTATAATTCATGTATAACAACCTTACATATATCTTAGACATTGCTTCACTGCCAATGAGCCCATTCAGCGCCTCGGTGAAGTTATCTGATTCCCTTTATTGAATTTCCTTTCACCACTTCAAATTGTAACTTTGCATTTAAATGCTGAGATGAGGGCAATCATTTTAGAATTTACTTTCATCATCTCTTTTTGTACTAGATGGGGGCAATCAATTTTTTGAATTTTCTTTCACCATCTTTCTTATACTTTCTTTGACATGAAGTGGGGGCAATCAATTAGTATAAAATATACCAGGGGTGATATCTGTGTATAATTTTGCAACAGAGGTCTGTCAACTCACTTTGATTACTCTGGATCAGTTTCTTTTCGTCCTTCAAAACATCTTAGTCTTCAAGAAAACTTATGGTGGAATTTTATTTCGAGGGACATTCTTTTGAGCAAGACTAAATTTTCTTAGAACCTGTTAAAAGAACTAAGAGAGTCGGGATTATCCTATACATATATTTGCTCAATAAGAGTTTGAAGAGTCGTGAGGACTTGCCTTTCTTTTAAAGATTCGTTTGTTAGCTTTCAGAGCTAAAGTGTAACCTCTCCTTCCTCTCTGGAAATCATGGGAAGGCGTCTGGGGTCGAGGGGAATATACCAAAGATTGGGAAATGATGATAGAGAAGGCTTTGGATTTCATAAACATAGTTGTGGTAACACAATCCGGACACTTGGAACCCTTTTTTAGGTCACTTTACTTTTCCTGTTTATTTTACTTATTTTTATCTTATCCATGGGAATCCTTTATGATCCATAGAAAATTTCATTCTTTTGATGATACCTTGGGTGAATATGTTCATACTCATGAGAGAATTGTTGCACATAGGTGATATTCATTTGAAATCTAGACATTTCGGAAATTCATACCTTATCCTTACCACTTCTTCTCATCTTAGTAAATTATTTTTTATCACCTGTTTCGAGCGAATCAATTTCCTGATACATGACCATCTGTTTTCTTCTTTTTGATGTTTGGGATGTAGACCAGAATCCTGCAAGAAGACAACATGAAAAGTGTTGGGGTTTTAAGATTGATAGAATTCAATGTGTTGAATATTTTATATCTCTATTTCTAGGAGATCACTAACCTGTTTTATTTGCGATGAAAGTAAAACTTACCGAAAAACTATAAAAACAAAAAACACAAACTGGTATATACTGTGGAATTTTGGAAATCGTTTATTGCATATAGTGCTTCAGATAACTCCCGTTGATAGGGGCGTTGAGGATTTTATCGTCCAAATTTTCTAACAGAAATGAGTTTTTCCCTTCAGAAGCTGAGACTTTGAATGGTCCATACTAGATATGATCAAATTTGCCATGTTTTACTGAGTCTTCCCACCTAGCATCCTATTTCAAAACCAAATCACCAGGGAGGAATTCTCTATCTTTAGCCTTATGATCGAACAATGCTCTCATATTGTCTTGATATTTCTACAGCCTTTCGTCCACCTCGGCCCTATTCTGCTGAACTTCAATTAGTTGATTTATTCTTTTTGTGACATGGTTTGGTTCTTCTTTTTCATCTTGCCAAAGTTTCATCACAAGTAGAGCCAGGTTTATGGGTAATATCACGTCAGTCCCGTATACCATTTGAAATGGAGAAGTGCCAATCGATTTCTTGGTGCCTATCCGATTCACCCACAATTCGTATTTCAAATGCACATGCTAGGATTTTTTTATTTTCGTTCAACACATTCTTAATTATGGTAATTAAGCTTTTATTTGATGATTATGTTAATGTTTAAGCCATTATTATAGTTCTTTGCATTTCAATAGATAACAATAGTATAAGATAGAATCACTTATAAATACACAATCACAAGAGACACATCATTTATCCTGGGAAACCCTTATGGGGCAGAAAACCCAGCAAAACTTCCTTAATATAGATAGCCAATACAATGCCAAGAGATAACTCAAACACGTACATAAATTCCTCTCCCAAAGATGCGCCTCTCTCTCTCTCTTCTCCAACTGCAGCTCTGAAACTTGTCTTTCAATGAACAAGTGAGTGTGTGTCTAAGTGAGGCGCTAGCCTCCTTATTTATACAAGTCTGGCATGTGTGGGAGTGTCCTTTCACTGGCAGGGCCGACTTCTTCTCCTGGGTGGTTATAACCACCCTTATTATATTCCGAGGCCTATTTGATATATTCTGGGGCCGACTTCTCTTTCTGCCTATTACAATTACATTATGACCAATCCGCAAAAGGGGATTTGGTCCTTTTACAATAGCCAACATGATCAATCAACAATGAGGATTGATCTAATGAATAATATATCAAATAATAATAAGAATAGACTTTGCAGTTACTTTGCGTGTATAAGTGGCACCCATTCTGCAGGGAAATGGGTAGGGTTTTTCTTCCCGAAAAGTCTACATAGCACCAAAGCTATATAAACCATGTATTCGTTTAACGAAGTT
Organism: Picea sitchensis; assembly: GCA_010110895.2. Taxonomy (NCBI): domain Eukaryota; kingdom Viridiplantae; phylum Streptophyta; class Pinopsida; order Pinales; family Pinaceae; genus Picea; species Picea sitchensis. Next base: position 120,915 of record SNQJ01S0010289.1, read on the forward strand.
GTGGCATAACTGCCATGGGTATCGGCTCTAAATCTCGTTGGAATTCCCCACCTTTCTTTGATTATACCTGGATATGTTTGATCGAATTTTGTACACTCTTTTCTTTGAAATTCCTCTACGAATTTGGCATTATAACTGTATTTAGAAGTAGGGGGCAGTTTATACACTACTTGGATGTGCTCGGGTCCGAACGAGCCAACGACGACCCCTTGACTGTTTAGAATGCTCCTTGTCTGAATGTCGGTTTTCTCTAAAGCCCATATTATCATGTCATTGTATGGCATGAGTCTCGGTCGTGTGTCTATTTTGTGAAGCTCAGAATCTGCTATGTCTCTGAGTTTATTTGCAGTACTTTCATTTCCGAAATTGTCGGGGCAATTCCTAATCTCATAGTCTAAAGTTTCAAAAATCTACCTCGAGGATTTGAATGAATCCACAGCATGTGGCGTAGTGTCGAATATAACATCTCCTTCCAAATTCGAGCTTTCATCTGCGTCCTCACTCTTCTTAGGCGCTTTTCTGGGTGCCATGAAATTTGTGCTAAATGAAAACCTGTTGCAGAGAAGAAATGCGTGAGTTCTTCTGAGTGCATATCGCTCCTAGTCTGAAAGTAAGAATGAAATTCAAAATAACAAACCTTTATTAACCTTTAAACTGTCTTAAATTTAGCATACTGATACAGGCGATAAAAATTAAATGCTTTAATGGGGATGGTACTCCTGGAGATACACACTTTATGTCAAAAAATATCTCCATTAATTCGTTATAGATACTGTCGCATATCGGCGATTCAAAACTGAGATTTCGAAAGGAAGGTCATTGAAAACTCCCGAACAACGAAATGCGAAAAGTTATTTAATACCCTTAATGCTTGTTTTAAAATTAGGTTAATTACGTTTAAGCGCTTAATTCTTTTGGGACTTCGTGTTTCAGAGTTTCAAGCATCGTGTCCCCAAGAGGTATGACATAAGTAAATCCCAAATTGCGAAACCGCGATGGGATTTATTTAGGCGCTAACCACTTATTTTAACCCTTTAATTAATCATGATCAGGGGTTAGTCTTTACTTTTTATGGATTGGAGTATCGAGACTCCGACGACTCTTTAACGCAAGAAATCACAAATCGCGAAATCACGATGGGATTTATTATCATTAAACCTTCTTACTTCTTAATGAATGTAGCATTAGCTTTTAAGAACTTCACAACTTTGGGAGTCGGGGTTTAAGAAGACTCAAGGTCGTCTCTTTGATTTCCCGAATTGCGACTAATTAACGATCTGTTAAGTATGTTTTAAACCTTAATTAATCATGATTAACAGGTATTTTGTGAAAAGCGTGTCGGGACATTTGAAATGCTGCTTAAGTTGAGATGGTCGAAAAAGAAAATGTGAAAAGGCTTAGAAAGTCGTTAACACTTTTAATTATTACTTTAAAATATGTTCAATTCCTTTTAAACAATCATTTGTTTTGAGACTTCGGTACTGGGACTTTGGGGTTGTCATAAAAAAACATACTTTGTGATTAGATGAACCCCGAAACCCAAAAATCTTGAAAAACCTTTTGACCCCTTTTTGAACTAAGGGTGGCTCTGTAACCAGAGAAAAAAGGGGATTTGGATTTAGAGAAGAAAAATAAACTTTGTTTCAACATAGGCTCCATCTAGGGATCTCGTCTCCTTGCGGGACGAGAAGAACAGTAGACCACATGCCTTTATTGGGCAAATGGAGTCATTAGTTTGTTTCTGCAAATACTTGTTTAGGAAAGGGTGCAGGGAGAAAAGGGGGTTTCATCTTTATCTCTGACATCTTTCGAAACCCAGTCGCTATTTAATCTCACTTTTAGGCCATGTGACTTCCTAATTCCTGATATTGATCTGTGGTTTGCTTAAGATAACCCAAACAACCTTAGGAATTTTAATAGGTTTTGTTGATCTTGCTTGCTTCAAGGTGAAGTAATTTTAATGTTTTAATCAGGGATTCATGCACGAACTTGGGATGTAGATCGAACTTCAAGAAAGCTAATTTACCAGAGTACAGTATAATTCATGTATAACAACCTTACAGATATCTTAGACATTGATTCACTGTGAGTGAGCCTGTTCAGTACCTCGGTGAAGTTATCTGATTCCCTTTATTGAATTTCCTTTCACCACTTCAAATTGTAACTTTGCGTTTAAATGCTGAGATGAGGGCAATCATTTTATGAATTTCATTTCATCATCTTTTTTTGGACTAGATGGGGGCAATCAATTTTTTGAATTTCCTTTCACCATCCGTCTTATACTTTCTTTGACATGAAGTGGGGGCAATCAATTAGTATAAAATATACCAGGGGTGATGCCTGTGTATAATTTTGCAACAAAGGTCTGTCAACTCACTTTGATTACTCTAGATCAGTTTCTTTTCGGCCTTCAAAACATCTTAGTCTGCAGGAAAACTTATGGGGGAATTTTATTCCAGGGACCTTCTTTTGAGCAATACTAAATTTTTTTAGAACCTATTAAAAGAACCAAGAGAGATAGGATTAGCCTATACATATCTTTTCTCAGTAAGAGTTTGAAGAGTCGTGAGGACTTGCCTTTCTTCTAAAGATTCATTTGTCATCTTTCAGAGCTAAAGTGTAACCTCTCCTTCCTCTGTGGAAATCATGGGAAGGCATCTGGGGTCGAGGGGAAGATACCACAGATTGGGATAGGATGACAGAGAAGGACTTGGATTTCATAAACATAGTTGTGGTAACACAATCCTTACTCTTGGAACCCTTTTTTAGGTCACTTTACTTCTCCTGTTTATTTTACTTATTTTTATTTTATCCAGGGGAATCCTTTATGATCCATAGAAAATTTCATTCTTTTGATGATACCTTGGGTGAATATGTTCATACTCATGAGAGCGTTGTTGCACCTAGGTGATATTCATTTGAAATCTAGACATTTTGGAAATTCATACCTTAGCCTTACCACTTCA
>SNQJ01S0010290.1:0-16887 GCA_010110895.2 Picea sitchensis
CAGACCAAGAAACCAACTGACCACAATCAAGTGCAAAAATAGCCAAGAAGAACAAGTGCGCCCCATACGGAAGGCGCACGACAAGGTCTCGGACAACGAACGTTAAATAACTGACAAGGCAATGTCTAAGACTCCTCCGTGAATGAATATTAGTCACGTTGTCCATTATCTCACCTTGCCTCCAAGCTTAAAACCATACCTACCATGACCTTACAATACTGCGTTAAAACATCATTAAGGCATTCAACTTAATCAATTTTTAGCAATGCAACTAACTAGTATTATTGTTGCAGTGAACATTATTAACATTGCGCTTTAAACGTTATCATTTACATTTCAATTAAACAAACACTAACAATACACACCATACTTTTATTCAACTTAACAATTATTAGCAATGCAACTAACTAGTATTATCGTTGCAGTGAACATTATTAACATTGCGCTTTAACGTTATCATTTAGATTTCAATTAAACATATACTAACAATATACACCATACTTGAAAAGGATATCCTAATTAGAAGGGGCAAGAATATAATATAACCCTATTAATGCCATAGTAGAAGGGGAAAGAATATAATATAACCCTATTAATGCCATAGTTTCTTGAATAATCAAAATTGACAAATATGTTAAAAGACAAGGTAATACTTTTTTGAGACCGTACTTAGCCAACAAAAATAACAGGTAAGCATATAGATTGTCAACCTGTGAATAGCTTCATAAATGAAATAAATCAACATAACCTCACACCCTAATTTACATTATAGCCTCAAGGGCAACAATGGCAACACATCATGGGAAGATAATGTCGTGCATCAAATTTGAATTGGCAAACTAAATTAATAAAATTCTTATGACCCTAACATGGGCAATTAAAGGGTGCGGCATCTAACAATTTAAATATCAATAACTAAAATCTCATTTGACTAGAGAGGTCACTAAGGAAAACTTATAAAACACTAAGCATCATCCATCAATCAAATGCATTAGGTGCATGACCTCTTGTATAAAGTGAGACTTAGATTAAAAGAATTATTTATTTTGCCATTACATCATGCCTTATCTCATTTTATATTCAAAATCCTTAATCTAAATTCTTTATAATAATAATTGCATTTCTAATTAGTTGTGGACTTGAATTTTATCAATCCTCGCCAAAAGTTGGAAATGTTGCATTCATTTCAGGGTTGACTTATTATTACTTAAATTTTAAATTTTGATACCCCAACCGGGTAAACAGTATTTTACATTAATATAATAAAATTGACCTGACAGTCACCACTATCATAATCTACAGACATTAATATAAGAATCCGCCATTCCAGATGTCAAATACAGAGGCAGCATTAAAACTAGGGGAACCTCAATACGAAAAACATTGCCTCCTCACTGCAACGACATTCTATGAAATATTGATCCTAAACTGATAAAGTTAAGGTTTAAAACTGCACATAATTATATATATATATATCCCTTTGGGTTTAAAACGCAGGTTCTAAACTCGGGTCAATGCTTACATGAGATAAAACATAACGCAGGATCAATCAATGCCGACGTTAGTCATGTAGCAGTGATGGAGGTACGCCGATTTTAGACGCAGCTAGTGGCAGAGACCTAATTTTATTTATATATGTAGAGATAAACCACCAAAAGGCATGCCACTTTTAAAAAAAAACAGTAAAACGCTGACAGTACTTGGTAACTACAGCTAAAACGCAAACCCCTTTAGCAACTGCAATTATTAAACGCAGAGTAGATGCACCAGCTATCCTACGTGCCTGCTGGTCATTGACATTCTAAAATTTTAAATCGTGCAGTGGATTTGGGCAGTGGAATTGACATTGACAATCATATTAAATCGTGCAGTGGATTTGGGCGAGTTGTCCTCATCTAGACGGATTACGATTAGTAAAAGACTTCATATTTAAATATAAAAGTGCGTAAATTTTTCTTGGAAACTACTCGTATTAAATTGTATTATTGATAGAAATTTCTCCATGGTTTTAATGTTTACACTACTTCACAAAATCAATGATAAAGCGTGATATATTTAACAAGTAGTTAAGTTTCAAATTGCGATTTTGTAAAATCCGGAAGGTTTTATTCGATGGGATAATCACCGCAATATCATAACCACCGTATCCTAACAGCGATATAATAGTAACAACGATTTAATAACAGAGATTGATAACAACATTTAATAACAACATTTATAAATGATACAATGATTTAATAACAGCATTTATAAATGATAACAGCGATTTAATAAACGATAACAGAGATTATAAACGATAACGGCGATTTAATAACAACATTTAGTAAATGTAAATGATTTAATAAATGTAGAGATTGATATTATTATCGCTAATATAAACGATAGGTATCAAAAGAATTACAAATGTTAGTAAAAAACGTAGAAGATAATGTCACCAGTAAAACAACAACAGAACGAGATTTCCAGGAGCACGACAGTGAGATGGCCATTTCATGAGTTCAACAACAAAACGTTGCAACAGTTTCCAAACTTAAAAATGACGCGTTTAAATCATTGGAAGAAGAAACACCTTTTAGTCCCGACAGTGAAATCGTCAACACACTCGATTTTGCCAGAAGGCAGTCATGTCTCTCTCCTCGGCTTCAATCAAGGAAATTAAGTCCGCTTGAGAGGTAAAAACATCCAACGCTAAGAAAACATCATTGTAAAACAGAGTTCAGAGGCCAAGTCGATCTCCAGGGAGCGAGAGGTGATCACTTAAAACATTTTCTTCAATGACCATTTAACTAAGACCATCCACCAGGAACCATTGACGCTTAACCCAAAAACAATTTGCTAGAAACAATTTTCTTCGCACATCAGAATAATTTTACTAACCCTAAACCTTTTTTTGCCGTGATTTAGATCATACCTAGCCACTTCCGCCTCGCCCGAAGATGTCCAACAGCCCCAGGCGTCAGCAATTCAAGGCCTCTTGCCTTGTCCGTCCCGGCTACCCCCGCTTGCCAACCGGTGGATCGCGCCTTCACCGGTAATTCCCAAACAAACGCTAGGAGTACTTACTTCTTCCAAGGAGTCGCAAAGGCCACACAAGAACTAAAATCGCTTAGCTGCCTCACCAACGGCGGAGCTACCACTCCCAAACACAGCAGAGACACACACCCAACTCCACAAAAGATAATCCGTCAAACCACAATTCAGCAACAGAACGTGCTACTTCACCCATCATCCCTTTCATCCTTCCTTTCTTTTATATAGCCAAAATGAGACTCACCTCCCTCTTAATTAGTAATTAAATAATTTTTAAATGACAATTCCACTTGAACGATCTCCGTCGTCCAATTGTCGCCTCTTCTATCCCTAGGTTCTCCCACACCACTGCTTATTAATTAAAAAATCTAAATTTCCTCACACCCCCAAAATCTCCTGTTAAATCTCTCCTAGGGTTCCTAGATTCCCCACTTTGCTTTTATTCTCTTTCACTAAATGATGTTCCGAAATTAGTAAGTACTTAAATGAAGATTCTTTTCGCTTTTTCCCAAAGTCCCTTTACTTTCCAAATCCAAGTTTCCTTTAATTTATGTTTCCACATTTCTAGTTTATATTACACTATTTCATCTTTTTTTTTTCTTCCCACATTTATCTATTATTGTTATAATAAAGTTTTGTTAAAACCTCAATGATAAATTCGCTCTCAAAATTCCCTTTAATAGAGACAACATTTTTAATTTATGAATTCATTTATTTATTTGTTTAAAACTTTGTTTTTAATATCTCCTTTAAATTCAATCCCCTTTTGTCTCCTTATTAAATTAAGTACCATGTGTTTTGTATTTCTTAACTTAATTTGCATCATTTTTTCACTTCTTTTACTTTTTTTTTTTTAAGTCTTTAATCAAATCCTGTGGGAGGGTGCTAGTTTATGCCCTAGGTTTGGTTTTGGAGGATCTTTCTTAGGCCAAGTCTATTTTAAGGATGTTTTATTCTAGGTTGATTTTAACAGGGAGACAATTTAATTAGGGCGGTCGTTTTAAGAATTTATCGTGCTAAGGTCTCACGGGTCAACTAGGGCTATCTCAACATCATTCTCGCAAGCGACGTTCTTCGTGACGCACTACTGCTCCAAGGGTGCTACTCGCCTCGATCGCCTCTGTCATGACGCGTCTTCGTGATCTCACCACGGCTCCATAAGTGCCACTCGCTGGCTTGATCGATTGGTAGACTCTAAACCCCTGAGTCAACACTCCGCCAGGAATTTTGTGGGGAGACTAAGGCTCTGCTGGAATAAGTGCCCCCGCCTCTTTATTGCGCGCCTTTAGAATCACCGTGAGCTTAATCGTCAGCAGTCAGCCTCATGGTATCAGGATCCTCAACTAGTAATCAAGCACCTACCGAGCTAACGGGCGGGAGTGCTAGTAGGTTGTGCGTGGTCAGCTGGCCCACACTCTCTCAATCTCTCTCTGGATCTCGTGTGGCCCTTTTACTCCAGGCAGGTGAGTACTGCTGGTGTTTTGGTCACAAATTTCTGGACACCAACCATCATGTCATCGCGTCAAATAAAGATAATATATAATCAATAGTACATCATCAATCTAAAACAATACTATCATAAATGAATAACTCAATACTCACTCCCTCGGACTCAATCCGAGTCCAAGGGAATTTACCGATGCCTTCTCGTGATCTCATAACCAACCTCGCATACCTAACTTAAACCGAAGTCAATGCACTGCCTATATCATGGCAAGAAACATTGCGTCATATAACTCAATGTATCAAAATGAAAGAAAAGTTTTATCATCATATAACTAGACGGTTTTGCGAGCAAGTGTCCTTCAAAGAATAAGTTCTAGATAAAAGTGCCAGAAATGATGTTATGTGACCTAGACTCCTTATGTTCCCAAGTTTCAACTAGACATATGATATCAATATCACTCAAGATCCAGCTTATCATAGAACTTTGCGCCATGGTACTTTACAATTCCAAAAAAGGATGCTGAGTGTCCCAAATTCCTATTTATTATTATCTTTCCTAAGCCCTATCCTTAACACAGGCTTTTGATTCTCTTAATTATTGCCCATTTTCCTCCTTCTTCTAATTTCTTTAACTTCTAAACTTCCTTCCTTTAATCTGAATCCTGGTCTTTGAGAATGAGGGTCTCTCAGTTTTTGATAAATATTCCTGACTTGCTCTCTGGGACATTTTAATAAGCATGTTACATTTATGGTCATTACAACTTACTTTCACACAAATCAACCAACCTATCTCTTTGTGGATCAATTATTTTTCCTAGCCTCCTCTTTGCTTCTATGAGGTGTGTTGTTTCAATTCTATAGATTTATTATTTAATTATTCTTTTACTATTGCTAGCGATCCTCCTCTTTAAGCTGTTTTTATACCAAAAACTATGAGGTTTAAGGCTCTTTTGTTACGCCATGGTCCACTAGCTTATTCATTTCCTCTTTGATGGGTTTGATATCCAATTTGTTTTCCATATTACTAAGGGTCAAATTGTTGGTTAGTTTTCTTCCAGCTCTTTAATCCTATATCTTAAGTTGTGATTTTCTTCAACACCTCCTTCATGGATTGATTGTTTTATGTTTTTCCATTTCTAGAATCATATCATTCATTGTCTGCAATTCACTCTTGGACCCTTCTTGTAATAATCTATTCTCTATTTGAGCTCTGAATGATATCTTTAATTTTTTATCAATCAGTGCCTCTAGCTCTCTTTGGAGTTTTTGGACTCTTTCTTCACTCATTTTTCTAATGTTTCTTTAACCCCATTTGGATTTTGAATCTCTCTCTTCTTTTTTTCTACATCTCAAGTATATATATATATATATATATATATATATATATATATATATATATATATATATATAATTTGAAACATTTTAATATATATTAATATATTATTAAATATTTTGATATATACAAAAATATATATATTGGTTTGAATTTGAAATTCCATTTTTCCCAAATCTCACTCATTAGATCAAGCAAAATCGATCCAAATTATTTGCAAGACGAAATGAGAGCTGAGATATAATAAAAGTAATGCATTTAGATATTGAAAATATTCAATAATATAAATAAAAATGTATCAAAGATGCAACTATAAACACGATATACAAGAATACATGATTTATATTAATCAAAGAAATGCATAGAAACTATAAAAATACAGAGGGAAAAACTCACTAGAATGGTGGAACTTATTCCTCCTCGAAGAGATGTGACTCAGCTATTCCATCCGCGAAGAAGATGATTACAATGAGGCTCCCCAAAGGCCTTTTACAATAAACAAGAATGACAAAAACCCTAGACATCCAAAACCTTAACCTAGGAGATGAAGCACCAAAAGTCATGTGGGCCCTCCGCTTAGTAAGTTAGTACATCAACTTCCTGTGGTCGTGAACTTTTGCATACAATCTTTGTTTTAGGCATATAATAGCTCGCTGGAAAGGTATCGCCTTTGAGGAAATTCCATTTGGGGCCTAACTTCGTTGCCTTCAAATATCATTGAGAACTTCCTCATCTTGAAAACCTTCATTTAGTCCCTCAAAAATGGCCCTTTGCCAAAACTTGCTAAAATAGTAAATTGCCAAAATTGCTAGAAAGTTGTTTTGAGCCACCAAAGGTGGGTGGCCACCGATATCCACTGATCAATCCTCCTTCCTTTTAGGTAGCTTTTCAATGATCTCCATTGGCGCTTTGAGTTCCCCGGGGAGAAGGAAAAGCGCTTGTTGAATCCTCAAGATCTCTTTAAGTGAGAGTTGTTTGTTTTGCTGGAGACGTTGCGCTGTTCAATTTGTGGAAGTCTATCGTGAACCCGTTGAGGTTGAGGCTATTCAACAAGTCGAGATACATGAGAGGACGGTGTGTAGAAGGAATCTTGTGCTTTTTGCAACCTTGTTGACTTGCTCGTTGGATAGAAGGTGCTTGGGGCACAGCGGTAGTGGTTGCAGTGTCCTATTATCCTTTTGAACAGATTGTGGAAGAAGCTAAATTTTGCAAGGCAGGATATCACCTTGCTAAAGACTTTTTAGGTGGAACAAGAGTCAAAACTACCTCGGCATTCTCAGATGACCCCCAAAGCAATAGTTTGACACTACATGGTCGAGACTCATAAAACAACATGGTGATCTCCCCACATATATGGTCATCTAAGAGCACATCAGCTGCAGATTCTTAGTGGGGAAAGACATATTACTACCTCATCCTTGAAGGTTGGATTCCATATGATATTCGATACCGTTGGTCAATAATTTGTGGGATCTCGGCCCTCGCTGGGTTTTCACCCATCAAGTTGTATGGGTTACAATGTGGTGTTGTCGACATCTAAATATTTGATGACCTCGCTAAGATGAGGTTCTTCCTCGGGTCACATCATCAACAATAAATGTAGCTGTAATTTCCTTTCACCCACATCTCAGAATGAAAAAGGCGCCCCCTCTCTTCAGGATCTGTTGCTTCTTCTCGTTGGAATCTATTGTTGCGGTAGCAACAATAGTAGTGGGGTCAGATCAATGATATGTCCTTTACCATTATTTTCATAATCATATTTTTAATTAGGGGGCTCTTGTCTTTGATCTCAATACTAATGACTCCGCTTTTGAGCCACATTCATTTGTGTTGTGCCGTGGGATTTTGTGGAACTGACCATTTTGCGTCCCTTCTTTGTCCTCTTTGTGACCCTTTCTTTTCCCTGGTTCTAGATTTCTGGTTTTCGAAACTGTTTGTTAGGGTCACCTTTGTCATGTTCTTGTTGTTATGGCTTTGCGTGACCTTTAAACTCTCATTTGTTCCGAAAGTTAAATTTCTACTCAATTTTAATAAAGATATCAATAAGCAAAGACCGAAAGGATGAGGACAGTTCCAGACCCGGTGAGCCTCACCATATTTCCAAAACCAAATTTGTACCTCGACACTTTGGGTAATAAGCAGCGGGAAGGCATTAGTGAGCTTCGGAAACCATTCGGGCCCCTCTTGCCGCTATGGTGGTCCATTCCATGTATTGGTCCTCATAGTTGCCAACGTATTATTTGAGCCCTTACCGGATCCAGCAGCTACAAAAAATCCCAAGTGGATCAGCCCCATATATAGTCTCCATAGTGACTTTGTTCTTTCCTACAAAGTAAGTTTCGCCTACCTTTTGAATAGCTTATATGAGCTTTAATAGAGCGCAAGTATCTTTCTTGCCACAAAAAAATGCGGAATGCAGAAATAACCCTTCTGGAAGTAAAGTTTTCACCATTTTTCTAGGGCTTCTGCATTCTAATTCCAAGCCCCTTCAAATGGCAAAAGAAATATAAAAGTTAATTTGTACCTTGAATAATGTCACACCTTCTTAATGGTTGCTTGTTGAAGGCATCTTGACCATCATTGGTATTCATCGAAGGTCCTGGACGAAACTTTCCATCATTTCATTCCTCTGCCGCGCATGAGAGCTTGCTCAAGCAACGTATTGATAGGATCGTATGCTCCGTCGTTTTTCTTTTCTTCCGCCATTGAGGGTTTCTCGGGTGTGTGAGAGCGATTGTCTTCAATAGAGACAAGATCGAGACCCAACTTTCTATATTTAGACCTCGTCGGGGACATGCACTGAAAAAACGATCAAGAGCAGCCTGCTCTAATACCACTAATTCAGATTATTTTCGGCATGAAATGAGAGTGGAGATATAATAAAGAAATGCACAGAGATATTGCAGATATTCAATAATATAACAGAAATGTATCAGACATGCAACCATAAACACAGATATACAGTAATACACGATTTCTATTAATCAAATAAATGTACAGAGACTGTAAAAATACAGAGTGAAGGACTCGCTAGAACGGTGGCAACCTATCTCTGAGAAGAGATGTGACGACTACTCGCATTTGCAAGAAGATGATTACGATGAGGCTATGAAGGCCTTTTTACAATAAACAAGAATGCCAAAAACCCTAGACATCCAAAAACCTAACCCTAGGAAATGAAGCACCAAAAGTCATGTGAGCCCCGTTTGGGTAAGTTAGTACATCAACTTCCCGGGGTCGTAACTTTTGCATACGATCTTCGTTTTAGGCGTATAATAGATCGTTGGAAATGTATCGTTGATGACATTCATTTCGAGAGCTCAATCTACCTTTGGCTATCATTGAGAACCTCGATCTCGAAAAACCTTCATTTAGGCCTTCAAAACGGCCCCGGAAGTTAAAACCTGCTAAAAATAGTAAATTGTCAAAATTGTCAGAAAGTTGTTTTGAGCCAGTTGGAAAAGGTGGGTGGCCACCGATATCTACCTGGATCAAAAACAATGTAGTGTGTACCAAGATAGTAATATATTATAAAATATGTTAATATATTAAAAAATATATTAGTATTTTTTAATATATTAATATATTTTATTATATTAATATTTATTACTACTTTAATATTAATGTATTAAGCCACCATAGATTCATTTTAACCGGGGATATATGTTCTCAAAGGTATCAAATATCCGAAGGCGAAAACATTTTTGATTGTGCAAATTTTGAAAAAAGATTAAAAGTTTGCACCTAAAGAAATTTGATCCCTCTCAAAACTTTATAGATCCGGAGTTAAGATAAGTCTATGTTAATTAGTGGTAAACTATATTATAAATAGGCTAAGTAAATTAATAAATTATATATTTTTATTAATAAATATTTTTATTAAAATCCTTTATATCTAAATATTTTACTTCATTTTTAATTATTTAATCACCAAAGTTTAAAATAATTTGTCTTTTGCAATTTCCCCGAGGTGTAGGATAGTCGATGACATAGTGTGTTTTTAAGCCACTCTGTGTTGAAAATTCACCGGTTCGAAACCTACGGGGACAAAAAATCCAGCCATGTTAAGGGTTGCTGTGGCTCAGGAATGCCAATAGGTTCGGCCACATTAACAAAAAAAAAAATAGTTTTTTGCAACAAATAGATTTTATTTCCTATCATAAAAAAATCGATACTATATTATAAATAGGCTAAGTAAATTAATAAATTATATCTTTTTATTAATAAATATTTTTATTAAAATCCTTTATCTCTAAATATTTTGCTTCATTTTTAATTATTTAATCACCAAAGTTTAAAATAATTTGTATTTTTTCAACAAATAGATTTTCTTTCCTATCACAAAAATTCGATAAAAGTCTAATAAATATTTGAAGTATATAAAAAGATCTCAATAATATATAAAAGTCTAATAAATATTTTAAGTATATAAAAAAGATCTCTATAATATATTTTAAGTATATATAATGTCCTACTCAATTTAATTATATAAAAACATTATATTTTAAGTATATCAAATGTCCTACTCAATTTAATTGTATAAAAACAATATTTTAAAAGTTGTGTCCAATTCAAAATATAAAAAATCAATTAATAAAAAGCTCGATTTTTTTTTAATTTATGCATGGGTGCATAAGAAAACAAAAGTGAAGCATCTTGACAATGAGGTCAATATTGAACCGCGAAAGCTTCTAGAATTTAGAATCTTGTAACTATGTCGTTTATGGTCTGTGGTAGCTATTTAATTATTAACCGTGTAATATTCTATTACATAAATACACGCCGTGCTAACTGATCAATATTTGTAATAGCTTCCATTCTTGGTACATGTACCACGTATTCTTTCTTGTTCCTAGATAATGTTATGTAAATGGTGGGTTTATGCCATGTCCTTTTCATCTTCTATTCTTTTGGTACATGTACTAGGTCTGGTTGCCTGTTCCTAGATATTGATATGTAAATGGTGGATTTATGCCATGTCCGTTTCATTGGAGCCTTTGTGGAATTGTTTTTGGGTTTTGGGTTTTGGGTTTTGTTCATCGCTTGATTTGTGTTTTTTTTTGGTCTCTTATCAATACCAATTAAATTTTCAAATTATGTTTATGGGAAGGGGTTTAAGTTGAACATTCATTATATAATGGTTTATGTGTCCAAGATTTGTAATGAACGAAATGCTCGATAGATAGATTTAGTCATCCAACGATGGAGAAAAATGGTTAGGGAGCGAATTAAGTTGACCAACATGGAATGAAATGTTTAGTGGACATATTTAGTCATCCAACAACGGAAAAAAATGTGCAAGGGTGAATTAAATCGATCAACAATCAAGAAAATGTTCTATGGACGTCTCTAAGTAGTGGAGAAAAATGCCCAGATAACATTAGAACAATGAGTATGATCTATGTACGGCCTATGGGAAATGAAAAAATGACAAGGAAGTATGAAAATGTTGTTTATGGCTTGTGGGAAAAGAACAAACCATGCAATAATCTAGATCGTGGGTGAGTGGTAACTCAGTGAACAAGACAAAACTTTTCCTAGAGAGGATTGAAGATTGCATTTACTAACTAGAACAACAATTTCAAGCAATATAGCTCAACCCATAACCACAATAAATTACACCACCCACACAATATAAACAACATAGATTTATCTTATTGAGGAAATTCATTACAAAGGGTGAGCTTTGCATGCCCAGAAATCTCATGCATTGTTACTCATTAAAATAAATGCAGATGACCATGACTCAAAGACACCTTCCCCCCAAAGACACCTTTGCTCATCGTGGACAAGCTCTATGACTCACATGCACCTTCCCTCTTCATGGATAGGCTCCTTCACTCCTTCGTCCATCAATATTCAAGGATGCAACACCCTTGTTTCCCCTAGTCCGTAAGCATAAGCATTATCACGAATAAACTATAAACAAATATGTTACGTGATAATCGGAAGACAATGGACATTAATTTATTTTGTAATGTGCATATTTGATAATTATTGCAATAGAGAAATGTTGAATTACCGTTGAAGGGATGGACTTCACAACTTACGATGCCATGAGGGGAAAGGTGCAAGAGGGAGGAAATGACTAGTTTAGATGACTCTACCATGTAGTACCCTGTCTAATTAAAACAATGCAGACTTGAACTATACTTCGCCTTGGAAAAATGATTATTAGTCAAGCTAGTAGTTGGAATAGTTTCATTGGAAAATTAAGGAAGGATGGGTAGAGTACCCTTGAGAAAATTCTGGCATGATCCACGAGGTATTGGGGGAGAAGACACAAAACGAAGGGTGCAGGGACAAACATAAGATACACATGGATGGGGATAGACCATGGAGTGTTGGAATTAGACAGAGGGAGATCTCTTGTTTAGGTAGCAAGAAGATCGGAATTAGCAGGGACTCCCTAAAAAATCTTGCAGAAATCCTCTCATGGAATCATACCCTGGCTCGGGGGTGGTTGGTTGTAGTAGAGCTTAGTGCAATGTTTCCTATGGTTGGGTGGAGAGAAAATCACCATTCAATAGTATCCAACATATCTCAAAATTTGTAGATAAGTTACATGTTCTATTTTTGTGTCTTGATTTGAATGCATGAATGGTTGAGTGGGTGGTACAATGATTTTGGATATGRATTTCTGACCTATAAACTTGATTGTGAAAGTCTAGAGATGGTCATGTGTTTGCATAAATTATACATATGCATAAGAAGACTTTTATTTGTGAATTTGGGAAGTCTCTCATTCTTAGTGAAATAACATCAAGTATATGTCTACTAAAAACTTATAAGATTGGTAAATGTGGAAGGGATATGAAATTATACAGTCATTCGAGCAGGCAAATAAGTTGAATCTCCAAAATAACTCTAGTAGAGAGATACCCTTCCTACTATATGAACTACTATATCGTTCTTATNTATATATATATATATATATATATATATATACATGTGTGTATACCTCTGCACCGCAGTGATGGGATCCTTGCAGTGAAGGAGTACTTCCGGAATATCATGAATTAAGGGTATCCTTGGAGGGAAATGGTATGCCTTGGACCTAGGAGAGGGTCCTCGAAAACACAGAAAATACTAAAGGAGGACGAGGGGAATCCCTCAAAAAATCGGCTAAGTTTTGGGCTAGTTTATAATCCAGTGGAAAACCTTAATTTCACTTCGGAGGATTGTAGCCATTGATTTGGCATGGAGGTTAAATCTTGTCCCTCTATCAGAGTGGGGATGATACATTTTCTCGACCGTCGATATGGTTGAATGGTGAGATCCTGAACCTCCATCGGATCTAGGTATGAAGTCTTTGGAGTACGGACCCTAAAATCAACAAGGATTGTTTATCTATGATCGAAGGGTGTCTGTGGAAGCTTACAGACCGTTAGATCTGTCATGGTGACCGTTGTTGGAGTCCCATAGTTAGAATAACCCTAGATCTCAAAGTGGAGGCATTTTGAAAAGGGGTGTTTGAGGGACAATCTAAGTCATCCATTGGGGCTAAGTCCATGATAAATCTCTGTCATAGATCACTGTGGGTGTTTTTTAACGAGACTAAGAAATGAGATGAAATCATTGTGATGTGCCTCGCCAGCGTGACTCGAGGGTGATAGGTGTCTCCTAAGGAATGGCCCAAGGCAAAGGATCGTATGAAAAAAGGGGCTACAAGACCTTATGAGCTCGCCCCAAATCTTCACCGTTGGATCTCCGAGATGAAATCATGATTGTTGATCCATCGGGATCGCGGATCTCCAAGAAAAAGATCTGATCGTTAATGCATCGGTATGGGAGAAGATCCAAGAGGATCTGGGTCCTCTAATGTGAAGTGCCATTCATAGTGGAATTGAATGGGGACACTCTGATGGGGAAGATTCGAGGTGCAACAAAGACCTTTGATCTTCCAAGGTCTAAGGGATCTTGTAGATGATATGGACCATTCGTCGGAGTACAAATACTGGAAAGGTTTTGTATCGACCAAGAAGGATGACGACGTCATGGTGACATGAGGGTGCCAACATGGTAGCCATGTGTCCAAGTAGTGACAAGTGTCACCAAGGAATTTTTCATTAGGACAAAAGTGGGTCCCAATGGATGAGGAGGCCCTTTGGGCCCTTGCTTTAAATTGTGACCATTGGATCTATCGGGGTTCATCCTCGAAAAAAATAGACCATATATATATGATGTATCGACGTTGGAGGAAGGATATTGGTGGACCATGAGGAGGCTTGAACACTAACGAAACAGGCATCGACAATGCCATGAGAACTGTCGATCTACCTATGGGAGAGAGGAACATCCATTGTCGATCATCCAAGAGTCTTGTGCAAAGAGGAGGTGTAAGGTACCAAATCCATTATAATAGTTGAAAACATAAATATTTCAGAGAATAACAATGGAACAACACAATATACGAAACCACAACACCAAAATAATACCTTTATTGATAGGAAACAATGTTCACTTGCCTTTTCAAGGGGGAAACCTTCAATAGAGAAATGCTCTATTACAATAATTATCAAGACAAAACTTTTCATACCCTCTACTCCTATTTATACTAAATCTATCTACCCAAAAGAACAATCTAGAGGAAGATCCTTCTAGAAGCGGAAGCTTCTATTAGGTCTTCTTACATTTGACTTATTCTTCCTTATTACTGGGCCTTATTAATATCGACATTTATTTAGATGGAAATATATTGTTCTACCTAAGTGAGGGGTTAGGGAGGTTAGGTCCCTAACATTCCCTCCCCCTTGAAGAACATCATTTTCCTCGAGGCTTGAGATGAGGAAATTGTTGTAGAATGGTGGTCGACTCCCAGGTGGTGTCTTCTGGAGTTGTATCTTTCCACTGGACTAACACTTCCTTGATGGTGTGCTGACGGAGATGACGCTCTCTCTAGTCCAATATTACTTGTGGCTGCAACCAAATGGAACCTTCTTCATCCAACTCAAGGAGACTGGATTGATTTTGGCACTTAGTTCCAATCACCTTCTTTAATAAGGAGACATGAAAAACATGATGGAGCTTGAATGACTAGGTAGAGATAGCTGGTACGATATCGATCCCACTCGCTTGAGAAATGTATAAGGACCATAAAAATTTGGGAGCACATTTATGACATTGTTCAACTTTGAGTGAAGTCTTATTATAAGGTTTTAGTCAAATAAACACCTAGTCCCCTTCAACAAATTAATGTTTGGAACGAACTTTTTCTGCTTGTTGCTT
The DNA here is from genome assembly GCA_010110895.2 of Picea sitchensis. NCBI lineage: Eukaryota > Viridiplantae > Streptophyta > Pinopsida > Pinales > Pinaceae > Picea > Picea sitchensis. The sequence continues at coordinate 15,038 of SNQJ01S0010290.1, forward strand.
CATGCGATTTTGAGCCATGACCAATTTTGTTTTAGGGCATGAAGAATAGCTTCTCGGACTGTAAGATTTTTTTCAACCTCTTGAACCTTCGAAACCCTTGGCATATATGAGAGAACCGATGGTGGGTTTTGGCCATATACTTCTTCCGAAGGAGTCATGTGAGTAGTTGTATGGTAAGATGTGTTGTACCACCATTCAGCTAGGGTTAACCATCGCGCCCACCGATTTTTCCTCTTAGCTGAAAAACACCTCAAATATGTTTTCAAACACTTGTTGAAAACTTCAGTATGGACATTCATCTAGGGGTGATAGGTGATGCTGAGATGAAATTGGGTGGCCTGTAGCTTGAGCAATTCTTGCCAAAAATTGTTGGTGAAAGTGGGATTTCTATCAGAGACAATAAAATGAGGCATGCCATGAAGCTTGAAGATATTATCGATGAATATTTGAGCCACTTTGGATGTGATGAATGGGTGTTGAAGAGCACATAAATGAGCATATTTGGAAAGATTATCGACGACCACCATGATGACTAACTTATTTCCCAATTTAGGTAAGCTAACAATGAAACCCATAGAAATATATCTCCAAATAGCAGGGGGAATCAAATAGCAGGGGGAATCAGAAGCAGTTGGAGTGTGCCCAGATATTTGAATGTTTCTCCCTTTCTAGGTTGAAATACCTCACATTTAGCCACAAAAATGTAGATGTCCCATTTCATTCCATCCATAAAAAAAAAACGTTTGACCTGTTCATAGGTTTTAGTAAACCCTAAATGCCCAATTGTGCGAGAAACATGAAGCTCAGAAAGCACCGTGGATTTAAGTTGTGATTATTTCCTTAAATACAAATGAACTTTGTAGTGAATCTCTTCATTTTTTCAAGAGCACCCTAGAGAAGCTCAAGAATTGTGTTTCAATTGGTGGATCATGGTAGAAATTTTGGGGTCTTGCAGCCATTCCTGATGAACAACTTGGAGCCAATTTGGTACAATGAAGGAGAGGGAGAAAATGGACCTGTCTTCTTCATACTTCTGGGAAAGAGCATCCACAACTACATTTTCCTTTCCCTTCTTGTAAATGATCTCATAACCATACCCAAATAACTTGGTCACCCATTTTTGTTGCTCTAGTGATGAAATTTATTGTTCCAAAAAATACTTGAGACTCTAATGATCATTTTTAATTTGGAAGCGTGGTCCCAATAGATAAGGACACCATAGATCTGCAACATGCAGAATAGCTAACATTTCCTTTTCATAAATGTATTGGACAAAATGTCTCTTTGAAAGTTGTTTTCTAGTGAAGACCAAAGGCTCTCCATCTTGCATGAGGATGACCCCAATTCCTTTCTCAGAAGCATCGCATTCCAATATAAAAGTATTTGTGAAGTCTGGAAGTGTTAGGACAGGGGTTGAGCGCATATCATCTTTTAAGGATTGGAAGGAGTGATCAGTAGTTGGAGTCCAAGTGAAATCATTATTTTTAAGGAGAGAAGTGAGAGGAGGTGCATTTTTTCCATAATTCTGAACAAAATTTCAATAATATCCTGTTAAACCCAGAAAACCATGCAAGCTCGTAAGAGTTTTAGGGTGAGACCAATACTTCATAGCTTCAATTTTCTTTAGATCCACCCGTACACCATCCTTGTTGACAATATGACCCATGTACTCCACTTCTAAGGTTCCAAAGGAACATTTAAATTGTTTGAGGAAAATTTGGTTCTTAGAGAGTATATGGAGAACTTGAACCACATGGGTGACATGGGATGTCCAAGTTTTACTATAGATGAGACTATCATCAAATAAAACTAAGAAAAACTGATGGAGAAAAGGATGGAAGACATGATTC
>SNQJ01S0010290.1:16897-31601 GCA_010110895.2 Picea sitchensis
AAAAAAAAAGAGAAGAGAGATTCCAAAATCCAAATAGGGTTAGAAACATTAGAAAAAAGGAGTGAAGAAAGAGTCCAAAAACTCCAAAGAGAGCTAGAGGCACTGATTGATAAAAAAAATTAAAGATATCATTCAAACTCAAATAGAGAATAGATTATTAGGGTTCAAGAGTGAATTGCAGACAATGAATGATATGATTCTAGAAATGGAAAAACATAAACAATCAATCCATGAAGGAGGTGTTGAAGAAAATCACAACTTGAGAGATAGGATTAAAGCGCTAGAAGAAAAACTAACCAACAATTTGACCCTTAGTAATATGGAAAACAAATTGGATATCAAACCCATCAAAGAGGAAATGAATAAGCTAATCAAACTGGACCATGAGCGTAACAAAAGAGCCTTAAACCTCATAGTTTTTGGTATAAAAGAACAACAAGAGGAGGATACGCTAGCAATAGTAAAAGAATAATTAAATAATAAATCATAAATTGATACAACTTACCTCATAGAAGCAAAGAGGCTAGGAAAAATAATTGATCACAAAGATAGGTTGATTTGTGTGAAAGTAAGTTGTAATGACCATAAATATAGCATACTTAGTAAATATCTGAGCTTAACAGGGTCAGGAATATTTATAAACAAAGACCTCATTCTCAAAGACCAAGTTGAATTAAGGAAGGAAGTTTAAAAGTTAAAAGAAGTCAGGAAAGAAGGAAAATGGGCAATAATTAGAAATCAAAAAGCTATTGTTAAGGATAGAGACCAGAAAGATAATAATAAATAGGAATTTGGGACACTCAGGATCCTTTTTTGGAATTGGTAAGGAAAAGAACAACAAGAGGAGGATACGCTTAGCAACAGTAAAAGAATAATTAAATAATAAATCATAACCATAACTTACCCCATAGAAGCAAAGAGAGGCCAGAAAATAATTGATCACAAAGATAGGTTGATTTGTAGAAAGTGTTGTAATGACCATAAATATAGCATACTTAGTAAATATCCGAGCCTAAAAGGGTCAGGAATATTTATAAACAAAGACCTCATTCTCAAAGACCAAGTTGGAATTAAGGAAGGAAGTTTAAAGTTAAAAAGAAGTCGTGAAAGAAGGAAATGCGCAATAATTAGAAATCAAAAGCTATTGTTAAGGATAGAGACCAAAGATAATAATAAATAGGAATTTGCAACACTCAGATCCTTGGAATCATCGTATTTCTATGGTGCAAAGGTCCCATGATAAGTTGGATCTTGAGTGACATTCATATTATCCTGCCTAGCTGAAACTTCTGGGAGCATGAGGAGCTCCGGCGTCCCCGGTAACATCCCCGCTTCCTCGGCGCATACATACCGAACTTCTATTCGAGGGACAATTTGCTCGCAAGTGATCCGATTTATAAGGATGACAAAATCCTTTTTCTTTGATGCATTGAGTTTATGACATGATGTTTTTACCGCCATGATATAGACAAAAGTCACCACCGCCGCTGAGTGGTGCGGTGGTTCGACCTCGAGGATGCAGAGAGACGGTGAATTCCTCGACCGGACACGTGGAGTGGCATTTGAGTTATTCACGGCGATGATATTGTTTCGATGATGCATCATTGATTTGTACGCGATATGTCAGTTGACATGATCGGACATGATGGTTGGTGATGCAAGCTGACGATATTTGCCAACCGTACTCACATATGGAGTAAAGGCCACACACACGATCCGTGAGATTGAGGGAAAGAATGGCTGTACCGCCAATAACCTACTAGCACTCCTACTGGCTCAAACTTAGGGTTAACGACACCTAGTTCGAGGGGGATCCATCGATGCCATGAGGGCGATCGCATACCGGGCCACGATGATCTCTATGGGCTGCATTGGCAGGGCCTTATTCCCTAGAGCCCCTTAGTCTCCCACAAAGTCACCAGATGGAGTGTTGACCTGTGGTTATAGAGGTCTACCAATCATTTTAGTTGGCGAGTGGCACCCTTTGGAGCACGCAGAAATCCTAAGGCACGGCCGCTTTATTTGTGGTATGACGAGAGTAGTGGAGCACCCTTTGAGCATCGGTGCGGCCCTCGGCGTGCTAATCGCCGCATCTAGAATGATGTTGAGATAGCCTAGTTGACCGAGACCTTAGCACTCGATAAATTCTTACTTAACGCTCTTCCTAATTATTTTGTCTCCCTGTTCAAATCAAACTTAGAATAAAACATCCCTTAAAATAGACTTATTTGGTCCTAAGAAAGATCCTCCAAAATAAAACCTGTGGCATAAATCCAACACCCTCCCCCCTAGGAGCTGATTAAAGTTCTAAAAAAAGTAAAGAGGGTAAAAGAATGATGGGGTAAATTTAAGTAAAACACATGGTACTTAATTTAATAAGGAGACCAAAAAAGGGGAGTTAATTTTTAAAGGGGGAGTATTAAAAACAAAGTTTTAAACAAATAAAATATAAATAAAAATTGTCTCTATTAAAAGGAATTTGAGAGAATTTATCATTGAGGGTTTTAACAAAACTTTATTATAACAATAAATAGATAAATGTGGGAAGAAAAAAAAAAAAAAGATAAATAATTAATCATAAACTAAAATATGGAAACATAAATTAAAAGGAAACTTAGATTTGGAAAGTAAGGGACTTTGGGAAAAAAGCGAAAAAGAATATTCATTTAAGTACTTACTAATTTCAAAAACCTCATTTAGGGAAAGAGAATAAAGCAAAGTGAGGGAATCTAGGAACCCTAGGAGAGATTTAAGGAGAGATTTTGGGGGTGTGAGGAAATTTAGATTTTTAATTAATAAACGTAAATTAATTATTGGAGAACCCAAGGGATGAGTTTGCCACCCTGACCCATCTGGAGATCGCTCAAGGGGAATTGTCATTTAAAAATTATTTAATTACTTCAATTAAGAGGGAGGTGAGCCCCATTTGGCTATAAAAGAAAGGGAAGGAAGGATGAAAGGGGATGGACGAGCCGCAACGCTACCAATTGTGGGTTGATCTATCATCTCAGGTGGAGTTGGGTGTGTCTCACCGTTTGGAGTGGTAGCTCACTACAGGCATGAAATGAGACGCTTAGCGATTTTCTCAGCCCTTGTGGCCCTTTGCGGCTCAAGGCTTTGGCAAGTAGAGTACTCCTCGCTGCTTATCGGAGTGGCACCGCAAGGAGCTGCATCCACCTGCTGGTGCCTGAGCTACGGATACAGTAAGGAGCGCTTTCTGGATCGCACGGAAATGGACATCTTCGTATCGCCGGGCGAAAAGGGCTATGCTGATCTAACCGCAAAAAGGCTTAAGAAGGTTGTAAAATTATTCATGATGAAGGAAACTTGTTTCTAGCAAATTGTTTTTAAATGGTTAAGCGTCAAATGGTTCCTGGTGGATGGTCTTAGTTAAATGGTCATTGAAGAAAATGTTTTAAGTGATCACCTCTCGCTCCCTGGAGATCGATCAGCCCTTTGAACCTCGCTTACTCATTTATGTTTTTCTTCAAGGTTGGATGTTTCTTTTACCCTCTCCAAATTTCGGACTTTAATTTCCTGGATTGGAAACCGTGAGAGCATTACGGATGCCCCCTTCCCCCTTTCAAAATCCTGAGTGTGTTGACTTCGATTTCACCTGGCCTGACCGGTTTTTCCATTCTCGCTTGGCGCCATTTTTAAACCGAACCGTTGGGTAACGCTTTTGTTGTTGAACCATGAAATGGCCATCTCAATCGCTCGCGTAGTTCTCGGAAATCTCTGCTCGTTGTCGCTTTACCAACATACTACCTTCTCGCATCATTGCTGTAATTATCGCTTATGATACCCATCGCTTATATTTCGTCGTATAATATCAATTGCTATTAAATCGCCGCTACTAAATCACAAGTATAACCGCCAAGTATCGCTTATAATCTCTTATCGCTATTAAATTGCTATCGCTTATAAATCACATTAAATCACAAGTAGTCATTTATAAATGCCAAGTATTAAATGCCGCGACACCCTCTATTAATCAAGTATTTCATTATCAATAAGTAGGATACGGCTGTTGCGATATTATGGTGATTATCCCATCGAATACAACCTTCCGGATTTTACAAAATCGCAATTTGAAACTTAACTACTTGTTAAATATATCACGCTTTATCATTGATTTTGTGAAGTAGTGTAAACATTAAAACCATGGAGAAATTTCTATCAATAATACAATTTAATACGAGTAGTTTTCCAAGAAAAATTTACGCACTTTTATATTTAAATATGAAGTCTTTTACTAATCGTAATCCGTCTAGATGAGGACAACTCGCCCAAATCCACTGCACGATTTAATATGATTGTCAATGTCAATTCCACTGCCCAAATCCACTGCACGATTTAAAATTTTAGAATGTCAATGACCAGCAGGCACGTAGGATAGCTGGTGCATCTATTCCCCGGCTAGCTTAATAGTTGCAGTTGCTAAAAGGGTTTGCGTTTTAACTGTAGTTACCAAGTACTGTCAGCGTTTTACTTTTTTTAAAGTGGCATGCCTTTCTGCGGTTTATCTCTACATATATAAATGCGTGGGTCTGCCCCGCTGCGTCTAAAATCGCGCCTCCATACTGCTGTGACTAACGTCTCTGCATTGATTGGGTCTGCGTTTATGTATATCTCTAAAAATGCGTTGACCTGAGTTTTAGAACCCTGCGTTTTAAACCCAAAAGGGTATATATATAATTATGTGCAGTTTTAAACCTTAACTTTATCAGTTTAGGATCAATATTTCATAGAATGTCGTTGCAGTGAGGAGGCAATGTTTTTCGTATTGAGGTTCCCCTAGTTTTAATGCTACCTCTGTATTTGACATCTGGAATGGAGGATTCTTATATTAATGTCTGTAGATTATGATAGTGGTGACTGTCAGTCAAATTTTATTATATTAATGTCATTCGCTTTTACCCTATTAGTAGTATCGTTTAAAATCTAAGTAATAATAAGTCAACCCCTAAAATGAATGCAACACTTTAACTTTGATGAGGGATTGATGTTCAAGTCCACAACTAATTAGAGTCTGGAATTTATTATTATAAAAATTTAGATTAAGGATTTTGAATATAAAATGAGATAAGGCGTGATGTAATGGCAAAATAAAGAATTCTTTTAATCTAAGTCTCACTTTATACAAGAGGTCATGCACCTAACGCATTTGATTGATGGATGATGCTTAGTGTTTTATAAGTTTTCCTTAGTGACCTCTCTAGTCAAATGAGATTTTAGTTATTGATATTTAAATTATTAGATGCCGGACCCTTTAATTACCCGTGTTCGGGTCATAAATTTTATTAATTTAGTTTGCCAATTCAAATATTGATGATGAATTTACATTATCTTCCCACGATGTTGGCTACTAACGCCCTTGAGGCTATAATGTAAATTAGGGTGTGAGGTTATGTTGATTTATTTCATTTATGAAGCTATTCACAGGTTGACAATCTATATGCTTACCTGTTATTTTTTGTTGGCTAAGTACGGTCTCAAAAAAGTATTACCTTGTCTTTTAACATATTTGTCAATTTCAATTATTCAAGAAACTATGGCATTAATAGGGTTATATTATATTCTTGCCCCTTCTAATTAGGATATCCTTTTAAGTATGGTACTGTTAGTATATGTTGGATTGAAATCTAAAATGATAACGTTAAAGCTAATGTTAATAATGTTTTACCAATTTTAATAATAATACTAGTTAGTTGCATTGCTAATAATTGTTAAGTTGAATAAAGATATGGTGTATATTGTTAGTGTTTGTTTAATTGAATGTAAATGATAACGCTTAAATCGCAATGTTAATAATGTTCACTACAACAATAATACTAGTTAGTTGCATTACTATTAATTGTTAAGTTGAATGCCTTAATGATTATTTTAAACACAATATTGTAAGGTCATAGTAAGGTATGGAATTAATCTTGGAGGAAAGGTGAGATAATATGGAGAACCTAATATTCATCTACCTGGGAGGAGTCTTGTAGACATCGCTTCTACGCTATTTAACGCTCGTTGTCCGAGATTCCTGCTCGCATGCCTTCCGTATACATGACTTGCTCTTCTTAGCTTTACCCTTGATTGTGGTTAGTTGGTTTCTTGGTCCGTTGTGTCGAGTGGGATGTAGAAACCTCCATGTTCATCGTAATGTACCGGTGATCTTAAATGGTTAAAGACGATAGGAACCTGGGCTTGAGCATTCCTCATGTGTCTTGGAGGTCCTAACCTTGTGGGGTAGGACTCCGCTGAGGTCGTACTGCTGTAGTGGTCAACTTTTAATTCGCCAAGTAAATGTTGCGTTGTGCACCCCTTGCTCATATGGTCTTAGTAGTTTGCATCGTGATGCTTTGTTCACTTGTGATTGAACACTGCTGTCACGCCTTTGTCAATCGTCAGGGTGACATAGAGTCAAGTAAAGCATTTCACACGACACCTCCACCGCAGACACACACAAAAAGAAAAAAAAAAAAAAAATTTTGCACTCATCACTAGAATGATTTCCTTAACGAACGGTTCACATGGCCCCTAACATGGAAGGATTTGTCTTGTGGTCGGCATGGAACAAAAAAATCCCACCTTAGAGAAATAGGAGGCACAGGTTGTCATATTAGAAATAATTTTTTCCCTCACATTCAACTTCATAATATTGACCCCTTAATCAATACATTTGATAGAAATTTCGGCACACCAATGCTAAGAAGATGTATATAGAAATTCTAGTTTTCTTTGCACCTATTAATTTTACTTTTATAAGAAAACAATCTAGATAACAATTGTCCCTATAATTTAGAACAAGATATTTATAGTTTGAAAAATGAAGGTAAATATCCTCCTACTAGGAGACTTTAATGCTAGGACCGCAACTCAACAAACTACTCTTTTAAGTAATGGCTCCAACTATAATCCTTTATGGCTGGGATGAGGATCTTGTTTTATCTTAATAGCTACCAAAGAAGCACCTAAGACCTAATTGAGAATTGTTATGCTAAGCTAATGCCGCAACTCTCAAGACCTAATAATTTGGTTGGAATGGAGTAATGAAGTTTCCAAACTCCAACCATATGACTTTGTATCTGCTAGGTAGTAGTAGTGTTGTATATTATGTGATATCCGATATCCCTGCTTCCAACCAAATAACAACTTTTGACCTTTAAATGACCATGAGCCTCACCACTGCATCATAAACCTTTAACCCTAACTCTAAATTTGTTTTGGATGCATAGGGAGCACCATTGAAGAGAATTATGCTAATCAAAGGAATTTTCACTTTGAAAAAAGTGTTGTTTTCTTAAAGGGATTTAAATAAGAATTAAATATCCCAACCTATAAGGACAACATTGAATAACTCCCCATCATACCTTACGATAATCTTCCAATTCTATTAACAAGTTCTCTTCGAGGTGTCACGATAAAAAGAATAATAGAACCAACAACCCTTGGTACAGCGATAAATAATGTAAAATTTCTAGAAAATCCATTAGGTATGCTTCTAATGAGCCCTTATAATTTGATAAGATCAATATGTACAAAGGCCTAATTAAAAGGAAAGAAAGATACTATATCAATAAAAGGCAAGAAACACTTTCACAACTATATGCTAGGATCCTAAGCAAGCCTGGAGCCAAATTCTAAAATGAAATACTAAAGAAAAATAATAACGATTCCCTTAAGGGACTGGAATTCTACCTTAAAAGTATTTACGAAGTTCCTAATGCTATGGACACCATCTTATTGTCCCTAGAAAGGAATAATGCTTTTTCTTTAGATGACATAGAGTTCAAGTTATGGTTTGCAAATGGGAAAGCTAATGACATTGAAGACTACTAAGTCAAATTTTTAAATCTGAGGGTCAATCCTTATCCTCACATACACAAGCTCTTTAATTGAGCAGTCAAGCAGAGCTTCCCTAAACCATAGAGACAAAGCCTCATTGTTCCTATTTTAAAATGGGATAGAAACATTCCCAATTATAAGACCACATGATTAGGGGCCTAATTTTAGCCAAGATTTATAAATTATTTTGGGAAAGAAGATTAGAATTCTCATTGGGAAAGTCACTAAAAGAGATAGCTGATGCTTTTAGGAGATATCATTCAACCGTGGACCATATCGTTACCTTTATGATCATTGTAGAGGAGTTCCGCAATACTAAAACCAATTTTTTGTTGTTTTGTTGACTTTAGAAAACCTTGACATGGTTCCTAGGAAAACCTTTGGAATAGGTTGGAAGAGATAAAGGTGCCTCTCGAGTTGAGGGACTGTTGCACAAGGGATGTGCTGAGAACGTTATTTCCTAAGTTTAAAACACCGAGGGATGGTCAAAAGAGATTAACTCCAATATCAAAGTCAAACAAGGTTGTCCCTTGTCCCCAATTCTTTTGGTACTTATACTGACAAATTAGAAGATTGTTTGGAAAAAGAAGGTTGTGTTGGCCCTAATCTCAATTAGTATAATACTCAATATTCTTCAATATGTTGATGATATCGCTCTTATGGAAAGGAGTCCCTATGATCTTGAAACCAACTAAGAATCCTCAAGGATTTTTTCTCCAATATGGTAAGGACTGTTAATACTAATAAGACTAAGGTCATGATTATTAAATCAATAATATCCCTTATGATACCTTCATTTATGACAACAAAAATTGAGGAAGGACTTCATACAAATATCTTGAATTGATATTCACCAATAAGCTCAATTGGAATTATAGAATTGAGAAAATGACTATCAAAATGGAAAGCTTATTATGGGCTTGAAAAAAATTGGAAATAAGCCGACATTTGGATTTGGGATAAGAAGAAACTTCTCTTGAGACTCTTGTTACAATCTGCTATTATTTATGTATGTGAAGTATAATGTGAAGTATCTCTTGTGAATCTTGTAGAAAGATAGAGCAAATAATAAAAGAATTTTATAACCTATAATATCAAAATTAAAGGAAATACACCCCATCCCATCCCTCCTCTTAGAAACAAGCCTCTCCCATCGAGAGCAAGGAAATGACTAGATATCTAATGTATAAGATCAAGTTAAACAACATGAAAGACAAGAGGCTTCCTCAAAATTTATTCAAAAATCTAGTCATAAACCACCATCGACTCAAGCAATGATCACATAAAGATGTCCTGTCTTGGCTAAACTATTGAGTAATCATGGAAGAAACCATTTTGTTTAATGGAAGATACTATAAAATGTCAAATCAAAATTTTATGAGAAAATGTATGTGATAAAGAGTTAAAGGAAAAACAAAATTAAGGTATTATAAAGATATAATCAACCCTAATCTAGAAGATCAAAATTACCCCATCTATTTTGACAAGTGTAAAGAAAAAATTAGCATCATAAGATAAGAACAAATTCTCACAAGCTCCATAGTGAAACCAAGTATCAATGTCAATTCCTAAAATGCCATGGATGAGTATATGTCACCTTTTAGACACTAAGAAGCTGAATGATGAAAAACACTTTCTTTATATTTTCCAACCTATAAACCATATTATATCTCATTTTCTCAAAAATATTTGTCACACTACCAACCTCCTAACCCTCTCTTAAATCATCAAAAGTATGATGATCCTAGTTAAGTTTCTCTTAATGCTTTTCGAAAGCAAAACAAAAAATTATAAAGAATCTCAAGTAACGCTACTCCCCTTAAGGTCCAATAGGACCAACAATCTTTAGTGGATGTTAATCATCATCATCATCATCATCATCATCATCATCATCATCATCATATATATATATATATATATATATATATATATATATATATATATATATATATATATATATATATATATATATATATATATATATATATATATATATATATATATATATATATATATATATATATATATAATTTATTATTATTACTTTAATGTGTTATGTTACATTAAATCATAGTTAAGACCAAAAATAAATCAAACATCTTACCAACATAGATCCATAGCACTTTATATCTAAGCCTTCTAGAGATCAAATTTCGAGGTGCAAACCTTAACCTTTCCTTTCTAAAATTTTCACTCTAAAAGGTTTTCACCTCGAGATTTTTGATCCCTCTCACCTAATTTGATAGATCTAGAGCTAACATGGATCTATGTTGGTTTAATGACATTAATATTAAAGCTAAAAAATATTAATATTAATATAATAAAATGATAACTATTAAAATATTTTATAATACATTAATACTCTAAAATATATTAATATATATTAAAATATTTCATATATATATATATATTATTTTTAAATTGATTATTATTATTATTTTATTTATTTATTTATTATTATTATTATGGGCTATATTATTACGGGACATCTCTCCAATACTATGTTGTAAAGGGCCTCTCCACCTAAAAATTCACAAATAAGAGGAGTACTAGATGATCATTATTATGTTAAGGTTAGGACCAATCATCAATATTTACAAACAAAAGTCATTATGAATAAATCTAGATAATCATATAACATTGGTACAAATACAAAGGTTTATTTTATATGTCTAAGGATTAGAGAATCTTTTGTGCAGTTATTTAGTACTTTTAGGGTAATTAAGGTAAACAATAACCCTAAAGAGCATGAGAGTCAAACCCATGACTGCCCCAACATCCCCTAACTTTGGAGGAGAGTATGCACTTTTAGCATAAAGATCAATTGAACTAACCCTTAGGGATTGTGTGAATTTTTTATATGTTTAATAAGGTCATTTATTTATTTTTTGTGTCCAATAAATATATATCAATTTTAATTTTACTATAGCATTTCCATCCAAACAAAAATTAATTAATGAAATTTTTTATAATATTGATTTCCAACTCCAGTTATAGAAATCCAATATATATCAATGTTATGTATTTGTTGCACTTTTATTGTTTCAAATATTTTGTTTTGTTAGAATTACAATCAGATTTACAAAAAAAAACAATCCTCCTGTAATGTTTTCAAGCATCATATTTAATACTATATATGATCCTAGAAACATAACTATTGTGGATGATTCTATGGAAAGTAATTGACGACACACTAAAAATATACATATTATTACAAAGACTTAATATTATGAAGACATGAATGAGAAGTACTTATGGATGATTTGTAGCTCATTTTAAAAGCTTTGAAGGACATGTGAAAAACAAATTATACCATTCTTAGAAGAGTTTTGTATTATCAAGATATGAAAGTTTCGACAATTATTAAAAGTGGTTGATACTTAAAATAGTAAGATGTTTAATATATTCTATGATTAATATATTATATTTTAAACAAAAAAATTATTATTTGTGTGATGAAATTCAATAATCAATTGCTACTTTTAATAAGTGAATATTGAGTGTTACTTTGTTGTTGGAGTATATTGCTCTGAAAAAAATTAATAATATACGAAGTAGTACCTAAGAATTTCATATTGGGGATTTTAGATCCTAATTTTTCTTTTTGGGTATTTGATTTTACCACTACAAGGAAAACACCTTGTAGTGAAGTCCTTTAGTGTTACAATATTTGGAAAAATTAAAAAAAAAGTCTCTACTACAAGCTCCACTTTTATAAGATGATGTTTTAATAGATGTTCCATATAACTAAAAAAAATTGGCAGGAGGATGTTGTAGCCAAGGTTTTCTTCTCAATGATTTTATTGTCAAAAAAACATCGGTGTGTTCTTAATCGACCTACCTTGGTGCATACATAAAAATAAAAAGCACTAGTTCTCTTATAATTCTTACGCACCTGTTTCACCTTATTTGTTGTATGCAACATTGATACTCTTATAATGAATACGCATCGGTTCCACATTGTTTTTGTTTGAATCACCGATGCTTTTGGGGTTATGTATGTGATCCAGATTATTTTGAGAAAAAAATGAAGGCAAAGTTATAACAATGAAATATACAAAGATATTGCAATAAACAAAGAAATATAATAATTCACAATTATTATTAATGAGAGAATGTACAAAAACTATAAAATTACAGAGTGATTGACTCACTATAATGGTGGAAACTTATCTCTGAGAAGAGATGTTATGGCTACTCTCATTTGCAAGAAGATGATGATGTTTACAATAAGGCTCTAGAGGCCTTTTTAACATAAAGAAAATCCAAAACGATAACCTTAGAATATGAAACACCAAAATGTTTGCGGGCCCTGATGGGGGTAGTTTATACGCCAACTTCCCAAGGGCGTAACTTTTGCATACGATCTCAGTTTGGGGACTTCTATACCTCATCGGAAAGGTATACCTGAGGAGTACGTATTCCATTTGTCTCATATGATCACACGTTGGTCTATTTTTTGGCATTGTCGTGCCCAAAAACGTAGTTTAGGGCCTCAAAACGGCCTGTTCAGGACCAGAAAGTTCAGGATCCAAAAAACCATAGAAAAACTACCAAGGTGGAAACCCATGTTTTGAGCTAGTGGAATAGTTGGGTCGCCACTGATTTCTTCCTGGATCAATCCTCCCCCCTTATGAAGAAATGGTATCCATTACGCCAATTCCCCGGAAAGATTTTGTTCAATTTGAACCTTGGTGAGTTGTTTGCCTTGCTAAAGATGCTAACCTGCTTAGATTATTGAAGGATGTTACAAAGTTGTTGTTGGAGGGGTTGGATTTGTTTAAAAAATATGTTTGTATGATATTCCTGAGTGTGGGAGGACTATGTTGGTGAATATGAAACATGAAGAACATGAAGGGATTTATCATAACTTGGTTTGGCTGGGAAGTGTAGAGGCACCCCCATAGGTGCAGTAGGAATATCTTGGTGATCTTCTACAATATTATTGATCTTCTTTTGTTGGATAGAAGGGTATTGGGCCAAGGCTATAGTTGTTTCAATGTCCTTCTATTCTTACCATGTTGTGAAGAGGATAAACTTTGCAGCAATATTTTGTTGGCACAATAGTCGAAACTACCTTTGGTATCCTATAGGGTTGAACCTCCAGAGTAACAATGAAAAAGGGGTTGAGACTCATAAACATCATGATGCCTAAACATATATAGGAATATCAAAATTAACTTGTACCTTGAATGGGGTAGTGTCTCCAAAAAAGATGATTGACGAAGACGTGCCTGTTATTGTAAAAACTCGTTGAAGGATTTAAGGAAAATTCTCCAACATATCATTCCTCTATTGTGTGAGGGATTCTATGAGAAAAAAATTGATGGGATCTTCTACTCCCTCATTCATCTTCTCTTCCTCCATGGTAGGTCGATTGGGATGGAGAGAGTGGTTTTCCTCAAGACAAACTAGCTCAAGACCCAACTCTTTATACCTTGACCTCGTTGTGGACATGTACTGACAAATGACGAGTAGCCCAATCTGATACCACTGATCTAGATTATTTTGAGAATGAAATGAAGGCAGATATATAAAATTAAATATACAAATATATTGCAATAAACAAAAAAATATAGTAATGAAATTTTTTTATTAATGAGAGAATGTACAAAAATTGCAAAATTACAGAGTGAAAGACTCGCTAGAATGGTGGCAACTTGTCTATGAGAAGAGATTTCATGGATACACTCATTCACAAGAAGATGATGATGTTTACAATGAGGCTCTAGAGGCCTTTTTAACATAAATAAAATCCAAAACCCTAACCCTGGAAGATGAAGTGCCAAAATGTTTGCGGGCCCCGATGGGCATAGTTGGTATGCCAACTTCCCAAGGGTGTAACGTTTGCATACAATATTTTTTCAGGGTGTTCTATACCTCTTTAGAAAGGTATAGCCGAGGAGTACATACTTTTTTCATCCTACACAATTCCTCAATCATGTTTTTGGTGCTTTCGTGCCCAAAAAACATCGTTTAGGGCCTCAAAATGACCCCTGAAGTTCAGGACTCGAGAAACTGTAGAAAAACTACCAAAGTGGAAACCCATGTTTTGAGCCAATGGAATAGGTGGGTGGCCACTGATTTCTTCTTGGATCAGTATGCCTTGGTGCGTTTAAGTTATCATGCGCCCCAATGCTTGTATAAATCATATGTATCAGTTCCTTATTACCATGTGTACTAAAGGGTAGTGAAATTTTGAATATTCAAGGTGAGATGTCGATGCCATTAATTTTATTGAGCACTAGTGCGCATATAATAATTAAAATGCCAACACGTATATTATATTTAGAGACCTAGTGCATATTGTAAACATTGGCACTGTAAAATTTTGAAACGATAAATATAATTGTGTGTCATGTCATTTACATAATGACACTTTTTCTCAATAGTTGGCATCGATGCTTTAATATAATTAATGATAACCGATGCATTCGAGTCCTGAAAATGTATAAATTTCTATATTATGGAATGCAATGTCTAGTGAGTTCATAAGAATATAGTGCATTGATATGTATATATTTTAATTAGTTGTTCTTATACAAATTTTCAATTAATCATCTCAAAATCAATTATTTTTTATAATACTATTGTTTAGATTTTTTTGTTTCATTTTGATATGCTAGTTGCATTAATTCATTATGGAACTAATTACACCTATGTTATTTGTAGCAATGTAAATCATCTGCATATTAATTATTTAGCAACGTAACATTTTACAACATTTGACAATGTAATAAAATAAGAAACTCATTTTACTATATATGAATAAGAGACTCATTTTCATACAAAACGGGACAATGTAAAGGTCTATAATAATGAAATTGAAAGCAATGTATAGTTCATACACTTATTGGTAACATGA
>SNQJ01S0010290.1:31884-65218 GCA_010110895.2 Picea sitchensis
ATGATTAAGTAAATAAAAAATAATACCTTAATAGCGATTCTTTCATAAAAAATACATATTCTTTCAAAGCCATGCTTGATTCCTTCTCTCAAAATCTCTTATGTGGGCTACATTCCATACTTTGTTTCCTACATGTTTCATATTCCATGACAAAGCAAAATCAATATAATTAATATAAAGGTTTCTTGTTGTTTCATTAATTATAAAACAAGGGAAGTTAAAAAACATACCTACTTTCAAATTGTTCGATTAAACCTTCATACTTCAACATATACTTACAACCCATGCACTTAACCCAATGTCTATAAATTCATGGGTTGGCTTCTATTTGTATTTTAGTGCATATTAGAAGGCATCCATGGACCAATGTAAATTAATTATTTAAATATAAAGATCACACCAAACATGAAATATTAAGTATGGCCAAAAACATAAATACTCACAAAGTTTGCGATCAATCCTTTTATTCCTCCCCATCCTATCTTATGTGCTGAATGGGCTCTATTGTTTTTTCTTTTCTACAAAAAAATAGTTGAAAATTAGTATTTCACATGATAAATTACATTTTATGTACATAAAAGAATAAATGAATGAATGATTACATACCTATGATGCACATTGTTGTTGGGATGGTTCCCCTTGCAATGCAATTACATTCATTTATTTTACCATCTCCTTCTACACTTTTTTGGACATCCCTACTGACATGTATTGGCTTTCCCCTCATTTGTCCCTTGGAATTTTCAAAATCTCCCTAAAAAAAGAAAACCTAGGAATCAATAGTTATAAAAATTACATGTCTTTTCTACAAAATAAGATATTGGTGCATATAGTAACCTCGTATGCTCAGGTGCACCAACTATATGTATATGATAATAGTGTCCTTGTGAAATAAAAAATGTTTTACAAATTGTTTTCTTCAATCGGTTCTTTATAAATTAATAAAAACATATGTACCTAATTTTTCCTTATTATTCCTTGCCGACTTGTGAAAAAATTTAAGACATGCAAGTTTCCATTTAAAAAAAATATTACTTCCATTTTAAACTCACTAGTGCTCTTTATAAGACAATGCACACCATCGAATGAAGAAGTTTGTTTTTTAAATATTATTTATAATTTAAATTAAGCAGTGTTGTTGACATGAAAATATGCACCATTTCCCTGACTTTGTATAGTATGCACCGCGAACTACAAAGGAACTTTAAAAAACAAACTGACAGTCATAGGCTAGTTTAGGATCCAACATAATGATTGGTTCCATTGTAATGATATAAAACACCCCACATATAAGTAAACAAACCCTATAAAATTATTTTTCTTAGAAAAAAGATTCTCCTTGTCAAATATAGAAAGGGAAAGAAAAAAAAAAGTAAGGAAATTAGGGCTTCCAATACGGAAGGTAACTATGAAACCTTTTTTTTGTTTTGTTTGGGAATGTACTAAAAATGTTTGAATCAAATAGGGGAAATATTAAGATGATCAATAAAATGAAATCATATGCATGAAATTTCTCCTCTTCATATGTGTATGTGACCTACGGTAATATCTTTTGAATTTTTCTCTTAAGAAAAATCCACCCACTTTGAAATCTTTGTTGGAAAATCTCTCTTGCACAAATTCCCCCCCTAAATTTTTGCAAAAGAATGAAAGTATGAATAGGGTTTTCATTTATAAACACATAGATTCATAAAAACTAAAATTATTGCTCATTTCTTCGTTGTATATTTCGGTGCATTGATGATAAACGTGCACTTTTTTTTTGTAACTTACTTTTTTGATGTGATATACAATGTGTAGCGCACTAGTGCAGTACGCATTGTATAACACACCAACTCCTTTTTCCATAGTAAATTTCAATGCATTGATAGTAAATGGATATGTTATTTTTTTCTAATTTTCTTTAATCATTGCGCTATACGATTCATGGCACACTAGTGCAATGTTTAAGTATTACACATTGACACACAATTTAATTTGCAAAATCTAAATGAAAACATCCGTGTTTAAGTTTTGCAGAGGTTTTTCTTTGTAGAGGAAATAACAAAGGACAGTCTTTGGTGATTCTCACAACTTAAAGCACTAGTGTGTTTGGTTTATAACCATGCACCGGGGCACACTTATATAATTAAGCACACCATTAACTTATAAAATTTATTCGAAATTATGTTTGAAGTTATATTGGTTTATGCTTCCCAAGATAAGGATTTTGACTCAAATGATCGAGAAAAGGAATTATGATATCAAATGGCCAATTCTTTAGATTCCAACTCATTCGATATCATTTCAAGTCCTTCAATCTCTCCCCTGCTCATTTCAATAAGTCTATATTATTTATAATATATTTATCTCATTGAATTTATGTTATCTATTGAAATGTAATTCAATAATTGTTCATTGAATTTTGTAGCTTCGTGATTCTGGATTGTTGATCCATTTTCATATCACCTTTTATTTCCAAGTTTATTAATGTATAGAACCCTTTCCTGCCCTTTTCCTTTTCATTTTATAGTCCACTGTGTGTATATAGTTTCATTAGATGTCGGGAAAAAATCATATGTTTATAATACTTAGTCTTTTTTATGAATTGTGTGGGATTCCTTATGTTGTGTAGAGATTATCTTTTCCAAAACCATTTCCTTGCACTCTACACAAAATTGTCCCATGCATAAGTCATATTCCGCATAGGCCAAGACTTGGGTTATTCTCAAGCCTTTTAGTTAGTGCGGAGAACCCAACATTGACCTTCTCTTCGGACAAATGTTATCTTTGCACACCTTGTCCTTCCATAATTCTACCTCCTCCATAATACACCCCATGTACTCCAAAACATCTACTATTTACTTGGCCTTTTGATAATTATGGTTGTGCATAAATATTTGCATGTCTTATCCCCCACACACACTACTCCTCCTCACATCTTTAATTCCACACAAACTTCACCTCCACACACTCATACTTCCACCCAATTATTGTGTGGACAACCTTTCACTTTCCTCTCCCGACACACATCAATCCCTCCACACTTCCACACAACTAAACCTTTAAATGGCTGATCTGACTCTACCCCTATTCCATACTTAGTGATATTCTCATCAAATTATGATGAACCTTGTGCACTTTTCGAGGGTCATTTATGATTCATTAATGAGTTCCAATTCACAACGAAAAAAAAAGTAATTTAGAGTTAATATTGTTTAGTTATCTCATTTTCCCATGAAGCACTTGCTTTTCAAACTAACTTCCATTTATGGTTTATGCATGTCCTGAAGGAAATTGTATATGATGAAGGGATGCTTTACTAAATTTTATTTATGAACCTAGCCTTTAAATATCCTTATCCCTGTAATTCAAAAGTAATAGTGTCACATATATCAAATTGCATTGGAAGAATAGGAAGCATGGAAACTAGAATAAGAAAAGAGCCTCTTGTGAAGATATTGTCAATTCCCTTGCGCGTCAAGATAAGGAATTCCATTGATCAACTACATATCAGTTGTTGTTGATCCTAAATCCTAAATAGAATCTTAAGAACAATATTTGGATGACTGGCCTAGTAAATGATGGTTGTATTTCAAAATATTTTGATTTTAGGGAGTTGGTTTCTTGGTGTGCCCATGCGTTTGATTCAAAATGTAGAACAATTAGAGTAGTAGTGGAAGGAAAGAACCCAGTCCTACTAACTCCTAAAGTTTTAAAATGGATGCTCTGACTACTTGACTCCAACAAAAGTATCAAGCTTCACTATTCTAATTCTTTCCTATATTCTCAATGTGTTGGGGTGAATTTTTTGAATGACTTTATGGATCCATTAATAGAAATGTAAGTTGATATGTAAACCATTAATATATCTCTATTTGTGGAGCCATATCGACATTTTTCATAGCTATTCATATGTTTGATCGAACAATATTCTACATCTCACATTCCTAGGTTAGTTTTATATGTCTTGTATTTTTCCTTCTAAAAAGAAGCTATTTTCGGCCAGGCTGAGGTAATCTCAAATGAAATTTCCTACCAGTTGACCAGTGACTTGAAAACTCAAATATTTTTCATGACTGTATATCTGGTCCTAGACATTTCTTATTGTAATGTGTTTGAAATGTTTCTCTTGAGGGTTAATTTAGATGTTGAAAGTGAACCTATTAAATCCTGGTACTGTTACATGATTTTATACCCTATGAACTTGGGTCTATGTCACAACAAATCATAACCATATCTAAAATATTGAACCTATCCGCCAACATAAAAATCAATAAATAAATAACTACTTGGAAGAGAGAAAGAATAATTTGTTACCTTGTATCCAAATGTTTGATGAAGATCCTAGTTCTCGACCTTTGAATTGCTCATGACCTATGTCTCTACCAACCTACAAAAGGAGCCAAGTAGATACTATGAAAAACAATTATCAAATTCAATTATAAACACAATATGTCAATCAATATATGTAAGACAAATTCAACATATAATAAATAGTTAACCATAATTTCACATATATTAGAGGGAAAGATAACTCTTTTATTAATAAGCATGAATTAGTGAGTTACAACATGATTCTTCCTGATGGAACTACCTCGAAACTAACCTCCCAAGTTCCTCCACTAAACTCTTCAAACATCGCTTCAACAATGGAGTACTTCGTCACATGACCCAAAAGGGATAGGAAAACACCCAATGATAATATAAAAGAGAGGAAGGGATATTAGAAAATAAATTTCCATATCAACGGATGCTACTCAAAGATTCAGGGAATAGGGAATCTTGCAAATGGACAACATTTTCTTGAACCAAGGTTTTCTCCCTAATATACACCCACATAGATGTATATATACCATCATAAAGAGGTTTATATTTTTACATTCAGTTGTGTTGAGCAATTGGAGGTTTAGGAACGAAAACAACCATAAGCTGCACCCAAAAATATGGAATTTTTTAATTTTTTCTTAAAATTGGGCATGTACGTAATTCTCACATGGATGAATAATGTATATGTGAGTTTCACATGGATGAATAGCGTATGTACATGAGTTTCACATGGGTGAATAACATACATCAACAAATATATATTTTTTTGAGATTATTTTAATGAAGGAGAGTGAGATTAAGGTTTGCAAGTTGAGGAATGGAATAGGAAAACTCACAAAGACAATATAGGGTGGAAATTTGTGCTATAACAGATTCCCTCTAATGTGTGATGTTAGAATTGAAACTAATGGCCAAAATACATTATAATTTGAGAGGCAATGATGCATTCAAGTAAGTCCAAATGAAGTTCCCAAACAATTGATCAAGAACATAACCTACAACAAAAATCAAGTAAGAGTATTCTCTTCCCAATTTAGTCATACCCATTCTCAGGAGTATTAGAATCATGGCCACCAAATCAATTACACTACACATCCATGGAGTATACAAGTATAATTGATTTCCATGTTCATGAAAACTTTAAAAAGTGGATCCATGTGATATATAGAAGTAACAATCATGGCCATGGAGAATACATAGTGGATCCATGAAAATGTAGATCATAGTCATGAATGGATACACAGGGAGTATTGTCTCAGAATAAAATCAGAGGATATCTGGAGCCAATGAAGTGAAAAAACTAATCCTCTGCAAGTACCAATGTTACTAAGGGTGGTACAATCAACACAAGTTAGGTAGGAGCACAAAATATGTGATTCTCATACTTTAGTCGAAGTCTTCAATCTCACCGTTGTAGTACGAGTCTACATTATGCGAATAAATGTGTTGAATTCGAATGTAGTGACACACCATTTGATTACTGGTTGTTGATGTATATTGTTAACAAGCGTGAGACAGCCCACTGATGATGGTGGGATTCACGGTACCTAGTACAATCTAACAAGTGTGAATAAATGAGTTGATGTCAAACACCTAAGAGAATCTACCGATTAGGGGACATTGATGTATTCCCACTATCAATAGCAAGGGAACCTTCCATCAATGACTGAAATATGCTACTAAAAATGACTCTATATGCATGTCCCAAAGTAATATGTGTTGAATGTGATAGGAAGAGATCCTCTGGAATGAAAGAATTAAGGATTCCCCTATCATGCAACACGAGGAGTAGCAAAAGGACAATGATTTGGAAGGACTCAGATGAAAATATTGAAAGGACCACATTGAGGTATGACTCTAGCATGTACTAGATGGAATAACACACAAAAAAGAATCTATGGATACTACTGAAAAAGATGAGGAATACACCAATGGGATTATATGGAAACCAAGGTACCACACAAATCCCTATGTGTGATAATGGTTGTTGGTGTCGAACATAAGGGAAACCATTCATTGAGTGACCAATGATGGTTTGTCATCTTCTAAGCACAAGGCCACCTATTAATAATTTAAATAGGTCCAAAATGAACCTCTAGGTAATAATCTCAGAGAAATGTGTCATAGTCGATAAGAGCATACCCTCCAACAAGAATTCATTGGGGACCTTCCATACTATCATGAGTGAGATACAAAGATACTTGTAAAACTAAAAAGTATTTGATTAACATGGGAAGGACGACTTGGAAAGCCAAATTATTTCTAGAGAATGGTCAACTTACGCTGAAACTTCTCTTGAACAAAAGAACAACACATTATGTGACTTGGGCATCATTGACTATAAATTGGGATACATTTGTGACACAGGAGGCACTATCAAACCGTCCATATGAATGGAAGAATAACTAGGAAGAGGAGATTATGCTAAGAAACGAGATAAAAGGCCTCCTAAATCCATAATAAAACCAATAATATTGAGACACTAACTCAAATATTGTGTGTTGTTCAAGGGTGACAATATTGTTGCAAAAAAAAATAGATAAACTCGTTCTCCCCTTCTTGTTTTATTTTTTTTATTTTTTTGTCTTTTTATATTATTAAAGCCTGAAAAATAATAAAATAATACTATAGTCTAGTGGAGGAAATGAGTGTCGTGGGTAAGCAATCTAGCTCCAAAGCGCAATGAACATACCTATGGTCACTACAAGGAAGAATGTGTAGGATAAGGACACTCAGGGGAATTTTTGCTCCAGGGTTAAAAATTGGTAGGGATGCATAATCAAATGTTCAACATCAACAAGTTGAAGTCGACATTAGGCTTAGAAGTGTGAGCAGGCAATATGCAATGCAGTCAAAACTCAACACACCAAATTTGGAATCCCAGTAGGTAAGCCAACAATAGGTGAGAAGAATATATGAAACTTTGGTGAAAATTCATCCAGGGACGAGACAAGGCATTCAAGCCCATGGAAAAAAATGCAGCATGGGTGCCAAAATGGCTAGTGAGGAGCTAACTAGGACACCCATGAAGAGGTAAGCTCTACCATCCGTAAATGACACCTTTATACAAGATTGAAGGTATAATGTCACAATGAATGGGGTTGACCTTATGGAAAATATGTGATTGATACGAATAAATGCATAATGCAGGTGGAATGAAACCTACCCTATATTACATTAAAGAGCACAATACCTGTCGAAGAAGTTAAAAAATGCTAATAGATGTAGCAACACATAAATGATGGATCCCCATTGGTATTGGCCAAAAAAATATTGAAAAGAAGATATGAGTCTTAAACACAAAGTCATAGAAAGACTAAACAAGCGCCCCCAAAGCCTATGAAAGTATTCCAACATGGGTAAAAAATTGCAAGCAAAGTTCTAACTAGGGAACCCATGAATGGTAGGATCTAACACATGAATTAAAACACTTCTAACTAGAAAATAAGGTTTTGTTTCACAACTCAGTGGGGTCAATCCTAAGGTAAAATGAAACAAGAAATGTATAATGTAAAAATGAATGAAGGGGGGTATCTAACCTGTATGCAATTTTTGAGATCATTACCTACTATAACGGATCCACATAGAAGAAAAGGTACTAAGAAAATTTCTTCAAAGTCTTGTATATAATACAAAAAACTCTCACCCAGAAGTTAATAAATACAATAAAGAAACCTTTGATAAAAACAAGTGTTATGGGATACAAACTTGAAAAATAGAAACCCTAAAAGTATAATATGTATAGAGGACTGCATAGCCCTGTAACTTATGCATAGTATTTCTCTAGGTAGATCTCATTATTAGGATTGAGCCAATGGTTTCTTCGGTAACCAACCTGTAATGTTTCTAGTTTAGGAAAATGGTGAAGATCTATAATCATAGCTTCAAGGATAGCCTCATCTAAAGAAAACTCAACATACAAGAAACTGTGACTCAACGACACAAAAATATGAAGGATCAAGGTCTCACAAACAATAATATTAGACTCAAGAGGAAATGCTAGATCACTTTGGCTAAAATAGGAAATCAAAGTCTTACATGCCACTATTTGATGCAACGCTCGATCAATTTTTGAGACCTTGTATTGAGAGGGTGAACATAACTGTAAAGATCCTTTCTCAAAAGCAATTGAACACCAAGGATATAACTCCACATAATTCACCCGTGGAAGGGTAGAGTCTACTCAAACACTAGGAACATACAAAGGGGAAATATGAGCCAAATCTAAACTAGGATGGTGATTATTACATGAAATCTTATCAAAAGTGACAATGCTTTCATTGTGAGGGAAATGCATCACATGGAAGAGTGTAGACACCAAAACATTCAAAGCATGTACATAATAAATCCTAAGAAGCATATTGAAATCTAAAGGTTCTAGCACCACTAACATATCGACTAGTAAAATATTTCCACCTAACATAATAGGAAACTAAGGGAGAATCCCAAAACATTCACTAGGTCTTGTATCGAAAGCCAAAAACTCACTGGAAACTGACACAATATTGGGAGAACCCAAATCTTTCCAAGACGAGGAGGATAAAATACTTGCAGAGGATCCTTCATCTATAATACATTGGTAAATGCTCGTCGAATTAACTTTAACCCTTATCTGGAAATGTGCAGAAGAAGGAATACGTGACTCAACAAGATCATTCCAATCAAAGGAAACCATCCCGATAATTGGAGGGAGAAGACTCATAGATATTGGAGTGCCCCATTGTTCATAAGGTATTGAAATGGAAATGCTAAAGACACAATCGAAAGATGCATCACTCCCCGAAAGAAGATTAGGATTAACCAAGGATTGCATCGGTTATACCAGTTTGGTAGACTCGTCACTCTCCAAGAGAAGAGTGGGATTGACCAAATATTTCATTGACACAACCACTTCCTTAACCATTGGTTGAATAAGATGAGAGAAAACATGGTCAATATATACATCACCTCCCAAAATGAGAATGGTGTCGAATGAAGATCACATCGTCCCGACCACTTCATCAACCAATGACTGAATGGGTTAATGGGAAACTGAAGATGACTCAGAACTAGAAATGTCTTTAGACAAAGACCACGTTTTTTGTACCAAAACAATATCAGGGCACAAATAAGTAAGGTGATTTCCTTTTCAAATATTACAAAGGGAACTTGGGCTTACATCCTATACATCTAGGTTTCTCAATGATATCAATGCCCCGAGCATGACTTGCAATGACCGATGGGTTTCCCCCAACATGACTTGCAATGACCATTGGGTTTACCCCAACATGACTTGCAATGACCATTGGGTTTCCCCCAACATGACTTGTAGTGGCTAGTTGTTGGTCTCCAACTTGACTTGCAAATTTTGGTGATGCTTGTCTAATATAAGTAGTAGTGACTACATTTGTGCTCCTAGCATGACTTGCAGAGGTTGGAGGATTGATGCTAGTATGACTAGAAGTGACTATAATTTCACTCCCAACATGACTTGCAATGGCTGGTTTCTTACCCCCAACATGACTTGCAGAGGCCGAGAACATGTCTCCAACATGAATCGCAGAGGTTGGTGAACTAATACCAGTATGACTTGCATTCAATGGAATTTTTTTCCCAGCATGAATAGAAGCGGTTGGTTGCTTGTCCCCAACATGACTAGTAGGGGATAGTGACACATCTCCAACATGAATAACAAAGGTTCTTGACTTTTTCTTCTTACTCTTACTCTTCCTATTCCTTTTATAATTCTAGTTACTAGCATCTTGAATTTCACTAGAAGAGGGAGAAGAAGGAGGAGTAGACTTCGTGGATACAAAAGGTAAAGGATCAACATCCATTTGATTCCCATGACACAAAGTGCTTATTTGAGAAGAATCAAGAGAATTCTGGACATTTGGAGTGGTCCACAACCAAACAGGTAGCTCATCATTCAACCTAGGAATGTTCAAAGTGGCCATCAAGGGGGTACCAACGTTTCCAAAGAGAGAAAAAGCACAAGAACGCTTGTTGGAAGGGGTACCTTGGTTGGTATCTTTAACAAATTTGGCCACAATGTTCTTATGCATAGGTCCATCCCTTGCGATATTATTCACATCTGAAAAAGTCTCAGACACGGGATTTGGCGAACCATAGTTAGGAAAACCCATGCCTTATAGGAGGCAACTCCATGCTTCCAAGATAAATACCATAGGTCTTTCCCGACCAATGGAGTAGTTGGTCAGCCACCCTGAATCAATTATACACAAGTAGTGACATAGACAAAACCTAAGGCCAAATATAAAAATCATCACTCCACTAAAAAGTACTAAGAGACACATCATAGACAAACAACTTCTTCAAAAATTCATCCCAAGTGGATGAGGTCCTGAGTCCAAAGCTATGAAAAATTGGAAAGGGACCTTTCGAATACTGACATGGGTTGATCAAGTCTCGATAATGATGAATGAAGGTGTGAGAAGAAATTACCATGACCTCCACTAACCAAAATTATCTGGTGAAAGTACCCTTGTTTCATGGGTCACCCCCTAGCATTAGTGAAAAGTGTGATATGATTCCTGCCTCAGGTACCATGGGAAATCCGTTGGAGTCACCTATGATATACCTAGGAAAAGAAACTATGGATACCAACTCACAATCATCATCTGGGGGTATAGTAGAGAGTGGGGATGGATCATATGAGAAATATAATTGAGTCCGATGTTCTTCCATACTAATTTCTACAAAAGGGCCAATATCACTTCAAAAAATCTCAAACTAAGTACGAAGATTTTATAGGATTGACGCCGAGAGGGACAATATCACTTCAGGAAAAATTCAACTAAGTCTGAAATTTGTAGAGGACTGACACCAGAATAGTTAGTGTCACTTTAGGAAAAAATCCCAAATACGATCCATCTGCTACACTTGGTCGAGTTTCATAGGGGTTATCTCCTCTACTCTTCCTCACATGACCTCGTGTTTAGCTCCTGTGTTAGAGGAGGTTGTCGTTTATGCCTATATGATAATTTGATTTGAAATATCCCTATATCATACTCTTTTTTTTACCAACCTTACACAATTATATCCCCCATCCTAATCCAAGGCCCTAACCCTAAACTTGTTTGTGAACCCTAGAAACAAAGTCTAGTAAATTTTAAATTCATCATTTATTTTAGCGGTTGTTTTTTAATCAAAGGATGCAGAAGTGAAACTAATGTTGTTTGTATGACTCAAAAAGATAAATATTTAAGAATATTGTGATTAATAAATAAACTTTTCCTTCAAATGAAAAGGTGCAATACGCTTCTTTTATGAACTTTTCAAAACATAAAAGGATATATTTTTGTTTATATGAAAGATCTAAGATTACTTTGAAATGCAAGCCTAAAATGCTCTTTTCTTTTGAATGTCAATGCAAACTACATTGTCACCCTAGGATAAATCGAAAATAGAGTATAAAGTACCTTTGAAAACAACATTTATTTCTTTTTGTAAAAGGATATTCAAAACCAAAATCAACAACTTTTTCAAGACAAAAAATTCATAAAAGACCTGAGTGCCAGAAAATAAGTTCTTATCTTGAAAAAAACTTAAGAGGCAAGGGAACAAGAGAAGAAACAACCAGAAACCAAGATATTTTTCTTTTTTGTTACTAAAAAGAGATAAAATGCAACTACAATTCCATTTTGTATTTTATTTTTATGAACAAAGGAAAGATGGAAAAAGAGGAAGAAAGAAGACAATTCAAGATCACTAAAATGCAACAATGAATTGGAAGTATAGTCTATCCACTCAAGAATAACCTTTAAACCCAACTAAAAGACTTATATCCAAAAACATAAACCAATCAAAGAGAAAGAACTTTTAATCAAATTTTCAAGTTTACAAAGAATTGATATAACATTCAAAGGAAAAAACCATCTGGAGAAGGTTCAGGAAATGTTGAACAACCAACCCAAAATTTCCTGGAAAACCAAAAAATGGCCCTAAAATCATTTTTTTTAAAAGTGTACGTGAYTGTGTACACTATGAATATCGTACATAGGCCATTGTAACTRAAGTGAACCACATATATATGTGATTCATACTCAAGCAAATCACATATACCTTGGAAAAAACCCAAAAAAAGAGAAATTGCAATTTTCGAGGAAGGTTATATGAAATGGAAATAACTTATGAGGTAGTAAATGCTTGAAAAGAAGCATAGAAAACAAAAATAAATAAATAAATCATAATATCCCTTAAACCAACCCAAGATAGGAGAAAAATATCCCCAATATGGTCACCAATTCAGTTGTAGGATTTTATACCCTATGACCTTAGGTCTATGTCACAACAGATCATAACTATACATAAAAAACTTAACCTACCCTCCAACATACAAATCAATAAATAAATGACTGATTGGAAGAGAGAATGAAGTATCTAGTACCTTGTATCCAAACGTTCAATGAAGATCCTCACTCTCGACCTTTGACTTGATCCAGACCTATGTCGCTACCAACCTGCAAAAGGAACTAATTAGATATTGGAGCAAGATATTTATCAAATTCAATTATAAATGCAATATGTCAATCTATACATGTAATGAAAATTCAACATATAAGAAGTATCTAACCATAATTGCACATATATTGGAGGGAAAGAGAACTCTTTTATTAATCAGCATGAATAAGTGAGTTACAAACTGATTATGATTGATGAAATTGCCTTGAAACCAACCACATGAGTTCCTGCACTCAACTCTTCAAGCATTGACTCATAAATGGAGTACTTCCTCCCATGACCCACAAGGCATAGGAACACACCCAACGATCATATAGGAGAGAGGAAGGGATACTGGAAAATACATTTCTAGAATAGGGAATGCTACTCATAGATTTAGTGAATATGGAAGCTCACAAATGGACAACATTTTCTTGCACCAAGGTTGTCTCTCTCATATACACCCCCATAGGTTCTTATATACCATCATAAATAGGTTGATATGGTTGCATTATATTGTGAACAAGAAATTGAAAGTTTAGGAATGGAAAAAACCATAAACCCCGCCAAAAATTATGGAATATTTTTAATTTTTTCATAAAATTGGGGATGTAGGCAATTTTCACACTAGTGAATAACATATGTATGTGATTTACACATGGATGAATAATGTATATGCGAGTTGCACATGGTTGAATAAAATATGTACACGAGTTGCACATGGGTGAATAGCGTACATCAACAAAGATATTGTTTTTTGAGATGATTTTAATGAAGGAAAGCGAGATTAAGTTTTGCAAGTTGAAGAATGGACTAGGAAAAGTCACAAATGAAATATAGGGTGGAAATTTGTACTAGAATAGGTACCTATTCCTTTGGAATCATAAGGAGCCATTTCAAATTTTTCTTTATTTAGGACAAATTTATTAAATCATTTAGATACATGTCAACCTGGGAAACACCAAGAATGATAACTCAAGAGGTAAAGGATTTTCTCAACGGAAAAGTATTTTGTGTAAATGAAGAAGACCATAGTTACATTAGGTTGTATGGATATTAATGAAGCCCACTTCTTCTCCTTGTATGTGTTTATGATTGATATTTTATTGCTGGCATCTGTAGGTAGTACAAAACATTGTCCATTCTTTTGATAAAAAAAGAAGAGACAATTAATTTCCCTACCCTTTAATTTAGCCAATGTGACAATAAGAATTTCCTCCCATTTAATAGCATTTTATGAAATGATTAATGCATTTAACCTGGAGGAAGTAGAACCTATCAAACATTTTGACCCTAAATGGTTATTTTCTGAACATTTGTAGTCCTTGAGGTATAACAACCTTTTCGCAAGGGTTGCAGAAGGAATTGATTGAACAAAAAAATACTCATAAGAAGAGAGAAAATAAGTATTCAATGATGACTTGGCCATTGCGATTATTTCAAATAATCAAGGTCAATATACCATAACAATGAAAAGAGGGAAAAGTGCAACTAATGTGAAATATTCTTCTACCCCCAATTCACATAGGTGTTCATCCTCTGTGTAACGATCCTCCCATTCGTCACGACATCAACCTCTCATAACAAGTGCAATTTGTTTTGTGTGTGTGCATGTGTACAAGGGTAATAAAGAAATTATACTTTGCATCACAACATGACGAAAAACATGACACATGCAATTGCGACAACAACGTAATGACCTCAGATTCCCATCAAACAATTAGAAGCAATGAATGACAATCAACCGACAAAAATATGACTCACTACATGCCTGTCCTACCCTGCAATGGTTAGGACCTCCAAGACACATAAGAAACGCTCAAGCCTAGGTTCCTATCGATATTGACCATTTAAGGTCTCAGGGCTGGCGACTGTTCTGAGGAACAAGGAGGTGTCTACAATTCGCCCCAACAACAAGTCCAACCGACAAGCAAAAAAGACAACATCAAGATCATCTAAGACACTTCACTCCACAACAATCAATTCTATAAATATTCCAAGAATATTTAAGGTCGGACCCTTAAGATTATACACACTTACACTTTGAAACGTTACAATAAACGTTTGATGAAGCAAGAAGTAAATATCCGACAACCATTCATTACATTGCCACTCCCTTGTGCGCAAAGTCTAAACATTAGGCAATACGTCATTCAATACCTAAATTTTCATGGGCGCAAGAATAAGTAAGTTTAAAGCCATCATTAAAAAATAACTAGATAAAAAAAACTAAATATCTAGAACCACCATCTACTACATAAATCCCAAATGCGTAAAAAAAACTAAAATCTATGACTATCATTCACTACATACTATCCATTGCGCAAGAAGCGATGACTAAAACCATCAATATTGCATCCACATTGCCATAAGGTGCCATCTAAATCAACATTAAATATACATCAATAAGCCAGCCTGAACTTCGACATGGTTAAAAATATAGTTAACATCAATTATAGTCTAACTAGCTTGACTAATTTTATACTTTTAGCCATTAATCAAATAGACATTAAATGCAGTCAATTTAGCAAAATACTTTTGTCCAACCTGACAATCAAATTGACTAATCTAATCCAACACATAAAAGTATGTAACGATGTTAACTATATCAATGTATTTGTTGTTAACACAACAATAGTAATCAACCTCCTTAAAAATCACAGGTCACAACCTCTCGTCAATATTATATACATCATGATGTCCATCACATAAAAATTGTTGGCGATTAAATTGCATTTGTTGTCTAAATTAAATGAGGGGTTGTGGTCAATAAATGTCTTTTTAAAGCAAGTTTTAATGCCATTTTAAATGTTATCTTATTGTTATGACTAAGTGTCTTGTAAAGCTAATCAATGTAATTGATGTTATTTGTTGTTATAATTGGAGTCGACTTCTCGTTGTTCATGGATTAAAGAATGGCTATCAATGAACAACAATCAACATTGCTGCCTTTTAAAGGAGCTAACCTCTCACGGTCTAGAACCCAGCTGAATGCTAACCAACTGAAGAACGCTGTCCTAAACTATTGCATGGAAATTGCTGCCCTGCACAGTAACAAAGCAGCTACAATATTGACCAGTCAACGACAGATCAACCAATGAAACGTTGCCAACATCCATTGAGTTGGCAGTCACAGGGTTTTTTTTTTGTGTGTGTGTGTGTCCTACAGGTAATGAAACATTTCCCAAGGGTTGTTGGAAGAACATGGCTGGTTAAAACACTGTCCAATTCTAAAGGAGCAGCGTAAATAGAGGTCACTGTCAAGCCCAAAAAAAAATGCAGACTAACACACAGACGTAGTCTTTAAAATATCCCTATAATTGTTGTCTTTTAACACCTTGGTGTCCCTTAAGTATGACGGATTCACTGTCTACAATTGTAGGGATGCGCTCGACTCATACACACTAAAAAAAATAGTTGACGGAGAGGAAATCGGGATTTTGCACAAGGAAATATAAGACAATGTTGAGTGTGATATGTTGTCCAACATTTCTACGCCACCAGAATAATCAAGAGAGACCTAAGTTTAAATTCCTATTCAAATCGTTGCCATGCAACTCTTAAAAAAGGCACAGGTAAAGAGGCTATTAGAAAATAAATAGAACATTCTGGCAACAACTTAAACTCAGGGAATGATGATGATCGAGCAAGGCATTCGGCTACACAAAAATCATTCTCACAATTACAACTGAAAGGGATCTATGCCGTCATCGACCCACTTATAAACGTTAGAAATAAAAACATTAAAATTGAGGTACGTAATGGAGAAGATTGTGTAGCGATTACCATTACATAGTGAATGTGAAGTACACCATAAAAATTTACAGGTGGAAATGATGCATTTAGGCGCGTTTAGATATTGGTGTTCAGAATCTTGAGTTTCCGTGAGGTGAATATCTGGCATTAGAGTAATGTTTCACTGTAATTTCATTAAACACTCAAGAATGACCGACATTTCTTACCTCTCCGTCTATGGTCAATGAAAATAGGTAAACGATGTTTAAAAAAAATGTGGATGCATGTCTTTTACAAATAATCCAGAAAATAGTTAGCTAACATATATTATTCAAAATTAATGAGTGGATTATCATATCACCACACCGATGTTATTAATGAGTGGATTATCATATCACCACACCGATGTTCTGAATCGTTGGAACATTTTTCTCTCTCAGTTGACTTAATGCCCTCTACTGTCCGTTGAGGGTGGGTTGTATAGATTAGTGATACAATTTTAGGGTTACAAATTTCCTTCAACAATGCATCAAGCGCATGGCAAACTAGATGTCGAGGTCAACCTTAGAGGTGAAAACAACACAGGGAAATTCCATCAAGGTAAGAAAACATGGTGGAAGGAAGGGCCAAGCCAACAACAAATTTCATGTTAAGAACCAAACATCAATATAGCATACAAAAACCTCTAGAAAGTACTCAACGCCTTGAAAAAGAGATAATATCGTATAATAATCCTCTTCGAGGGGAAACCCTCCCCTTTACCCCACTTAAAATGTTCAAGTCCAAGATGATCCAAAATGAAATGTCTCCTTGGTATATATAGGAGACTAGAGGTTTAATGGCCTAAAATGCATATAAATAAAATAACATTACTAATCTAATATGCCCCAATTAAGTGGTAATGAGTCAATATTAGGCTTAACATGCCCTCCCCTTGAGACAAGTGTGTTGTCCAGAACGCTTTCGAGTAACTTGTAGATGTTTCCAGATAAAAGACTCATCTCCAAGTGGAATCTTCAACATGGGTAGTTTCCATTTAATGAGATACTCAAATGGATCTATTCCTCAACCGAAAAATTCTTGTGTCGATGGCTTCGTGTCTACTATCATTTTTCCTTCCTCGTCAAGTTCGCAATATAGTTTGAACTCGGGATCTTGTCACCATAACTTTTTTTAAGAATGAAACATGGAAAACTCCGTGTACTCGTGAAGACGCAGTGTACCCAATTTGTATGCCATAGTACCAATCTTTTGCAACACCTATAAGGGCCATAGTACTTTGCGATAATCGGCTATCCTTCTGGTTTGCTTGAGGGACACCGTTGTATGGTTGTAGTCTTAAAATGCGCCTAGTCCCCTTACTTCAAACTTCTTTCTTTCACTACGATTTGGATCTGCTTGTTGTTTCATGCATTTTGTGCCATGGTCGTGTTGTCCTTTAAGATTTGGAGAACTTGTTGTTGATTCTCCATGTGATCTTCCACCGCTTGAAATTTAGATTTTTCTTTTAGAGAAGAAGTGATGGAAGAGGGTGGTATCCATAAAGTGCCATAAATGGTGTCATTTTGTTGCAAGGTGAAAGGAAGTGTTATACCACCATTCTCGCCAAGGGTAACCATTTGAACCATTGTGCTTTGTTTAATGAGACAAAAGAAACGAAGGTATCCTTCCGCATATTTGTTTACTATCTCGGTTTGTCTATCAGATTGAGGATGATAGGATGAGCTTATGAGCCAATTGAGTACTCAAACAAGAAAATGATTATATCCAAAAATGTCCAGTAAAGACAGGATCTCTCGGCTACTCTTACACAATCTTTGGGTCGGCCAGCTTTGAACTGCTCTCCATGAATGCGGTGGCAACTCCAATTCAGTTTCTATAAGGGAGAGTGCACAAAAGTGTGTGCATTTGGTCAATCTATCAACAAATCACCATGATGACATTCTTCTCGACTTTGGTGTAACCCCGGTGGATGAAATCCATGAAACCTCCACCAGCCAATGGGACTTGGGATGGATAATGGTTGTAAAGACCGGGGTCTTGCACTATTTCCACCTTTATTTTGTTGGCAAACCAAACATTCTCATACAAACCTTTGAACATAAGTTTTAAGGCCATCCCAAAAATCCTTCTGACTCTCTATGGTAGGTTTTCAAAATCCCCGAGTGCCCTCCTACTAGAGAGGTGTAAAGAACCCAATAGCACCTTTGTCGAGTTGGGAGTTCTTACATAAATATAAGCTTATCTTTGTACCATAGTGAATCATTTTTCCATGTAAATGTATCTCGATCACTAGAATCCCTACAAACCTTCAATGAGAGTCCACACTTTTTCATCATTCTTCCATTCATCCCTTTGCTTTTATTATCCAATCTGGGCTCGATGATCGAGATATAATGTGAGAAAGGCCTCAACATCTTCTTTATCCTTTCCTGGAGAGTGCATCCGCCACAACATTTTGCTTCCCCTTTATAGATGATTTTCAAAAATCATAACCCAAGATCTTGGTTACCCATTTTGTTGTTCTTTCCAAGATAGTCTTTGTTCCAAGAAGTATTTAAGACTATCATGACTGCTTTTGACCTTTGAAGTGCCTACCTATTAGGTAAGGGGATGCCATTTCTTCAATGCATGTAGGCCAAGCATCATCATTCCCTAAATGGGTTTGTGTAAGTCTCTCTTCCCTTGAGTGGTCGACCAAAAGCTAGGGTCTTCCTTCTTGCATTAGGACGGCACCAATCTCCATCTCTCGATGCATCACATTCCACAATAAAGGTTTTTGTGAAGTCCTGAGTGGTCAAAACATGAGCTTTACACATCACTTTTTTAAGTTGTTCAAAAGATTTAGAGGCAACTAAATCTTTTGAGTCCATGAAAATGCATCCCTTCTTAGTTAGTTCATTAAAGGTGCTTATTCTTCCATAGTTCTGAACAAACTTCATGTAGTAACCCTGTCAAAACAAAAAATCCTCTAAGATTTTAATGTTTTGGGAATCGGCCACCATCATGGCCTTAATATTATTAGGGTTCTACCTCGACACCTTCATGAGGTACAATATGACCCAAATACTTACCTCCTTTACCCAAAGAAACATTTGGATGGTTTTGGCATATAGTTGTTGCTCCTTTAGTAGTTGTAGCACCTTGTCAACATGTTATGTGATGATCCTCCCAAGACTTGCTATAGATTAGTATATCATCAAAAAATACCAACACAAATTTTCGGCGAGGGGCTTCTTGAAAATGGAATTCATCAACCCTTGGAATGTGGAAGGTGCATTTGTAAGTCCAAAAGGCATGACCAAAAATTCATAATGGCCTCATGAGTTCCGAATGTCAAGCTTTGGGATATTCTCTTTTCCTTCATTTTGATCTGATGATGCCTTGAACGGAGATCCATTTTTTGTAAAATAGATTGCTCCATGTGCTCATATAACACCATCAATCAATGGGAATGGGAAACCATTCTTAATAGTGATCTCGCCGAGCCTCTTATAATCCGGACAATAATGCCATGAGCTATCTTTCTTGAATACCACAATTAATCGGGTGCGTAGTAAGAACTTAATAGGTTTGTAATGATGCCGCCTCTAACATTTCTTCAACCATGCACTCAATTTCACCTTCCTCTGGGCATAAGGATATCCGTATGGCCCCATGTTAGGAGGAATAATTCCAGTGGATTAGGTGAATTTCATGATCATGATTTCCGGAAGTTGGTGGGAGACCTTTGGGAATATCTTCAAATACTTTGAATGCTTATCAATGATCCTTTGAGATCTTGAGGAATAGATAGCTTAGATGTTTGAACATCTAGTGAGCATATTTTTGCACAATGTCTTTGATGCCCCTTTTCAATAATTTTGTCATGCCATTAGAGCTATCAATTCACCGGCTTCCCTGCGGATACCTTCAACTCAATTTCTTTTCCCTTCCAATAAAAATTTCATGAAAGTTCTTGAAAATTAAAAGCCACTGCTCCTAATGATTGTAACCATTGGATTCTAGTACAACATCTACATCTACCCATGGTATAGCAATCATTGGACTATTCATTGCATATTCCCCCATAGTAAGATTGATCTTATTACTTTTTCCCCGAAAGTAAATTGATAGTTCCTCCATCCGAACCATTTCTTGAAACTCTGGCACTGATATACAAAGCAATTGAGATCTTTGGCTAATTTACGTTGAATGAAATTAAGGAAATCCTTTAATCAATTAGGACTATTACCTTTTCTTTTGATGTATCCTTCGGATCTTGAGGGTTTGAGGAGTGCTAATTCAAACAAATGCATTACACGATATCGCGGGAGTTAACTCTTCGTATCTAAATTGCTTCTAATGTCATATCTTGAGATGGTTCTTGTTCTGTTCTTCTTCCTCTTCACACCCATGTAGAATAATTCTCTTCTCACCACACTCCTATGTCCCTACCATAATTTTGTCACAATTAAAGACAAACCTTTTCTTTTCTTTTCCTCCAATTGTTGAGGTGTCAACCCTTTGTAGGTTGATGTGTTTTAGGAGAAGGAGCATTGTTCTCTATAGATGCTAGGATAGGTCCTTCTAGTAGCCATATATAGCCAGAGTTTTACTTTCAACATTTCTTGCCACCTAAATGCATCTCCAATGATTTGGGTTCCCAAAGGCAAACCTCACGTTGAATGTTATCTTTAAAGTTCCTATGAATACATCAATCAAGTGCTCATCTCGAATATCAATACCTTTATATTCACCTTTGGAAGTTCTCAATGTTCTCAAGAATCAACCCTTTGCTTGAGATTTATCAATTGGCTAAAGAAGGTGTTGCTCCTGTATCCTCATAGTGCTATCATTCGCGGAAAATTGTCCAAGGGACAAGGGATTTGCGAACAAAGTTTCATCGACATACCAAACAAATTGATTAGGTTCTAAATATAAAGAAGCAATTCGTATCTTTTTGTGTATAGGCACATTATGGAGATCAAAGAATTGCTCCATCCCACTATCCATGTGATTGGGTCCTTGCCATCAAACTTCCTCATGTCAATCTTGGGAACGGTTGATCTTCAAACCTGGAGTTTCTCCATTCTTGATTCAATTCTCTCCTTGTGTCCACATCATGAATTTCCCGGGATACCACCTCAAAGTTCTCCGCTATGAAATTTTTCAATACTTCCTCCATGATCTCCCTTTTAACCCATCTATCTTAGTGTCCATTGAATCCATCTTGTTTCCACCTAATCCATCTTAGTTTCCACCTAATCCACCTTTAGCTTCCATTGAATTTATTCATTCAGAAGTTCATTTTATGTCCCCATGCATTTCTTCTCACCCTTCATCAAGAGTTCAAGTAGGATTTTCCTCGGAGGCTTCATTTGGTGTAGAAGTTCCCTTTGGGTGGCATGTTGGCCAAATATCACTTTTGAGTCTTGATTCTTTGAGGTGGTTCTCGCTAGACAATATTTATTCTATTATATCTCCCAAGTTTCGCCCTTCCGGGTATGAAACCTTCCTTAGGTAGTTCTCGATATTTCTTTCTCTCAAGCAATCGCCACTGTGTCTGATCAAAATTGATGTGCCAATTGGAATTTACTTGTAACTCTCACAACTTCGTCACATTTTTGGTATTTCTTGGAGATGTCACTTGTATAGCGTCCTTCGCACAAAATAATTGATATCAAATTTGAATTTGCACTCCAAAATACTACGTGACTGTCCACACGATCCAATGCAACCATTCCCACTCAATTTGATACTCTAGGAAGAAGTTATGATTGTTTTTACCTAGAACACCCTTCTGAGACTAGTCAATAGGGCTAGTCGATACCCTATCTTACACAAAGTATATATACAAATTTAAGATGACCTGCATTAAATTTTAACATTAAAGACATAATACTAATTGTAAATGGTTTCCAAAGGTTGTGATCTGAAACGTTACAGAAAATTTTTATAGCTTAAATGCCTCAATGACTCATTTCAGGATGATTCCATAACCCTATATTGGGAAGGTTAAGCAAATTCGAAAGTATAATGCCTCAGGAGCTTAATTTTTGAACCCAACGTATCTTGATCCGTCTAATAAAAACCCTTTAAGCTGCCTTCAAAACGTTGTAGAAAAGTTATAGCTAACATTCCACGGTGTCTCAGATAGTAAGGAAACCCCAAGATCTTGAGCTCATACCATATGTTAAGAACCAAAACATCAATATAGTATACAAAACCCTAGAAAAGTACTCAACTTGAAAAAGAGATAATATCGATAATAAGCTCTTCGAGGGGAAACTCCTTTACCCCACTTAAATGTTCAAGTCCAAGATGATCCAAATGAAATGTCTCCTTGGTATATAGGAGACTAGGAGGTTTAATGGCCTAAAGTCACATAAATAAAATAACATTACTAATCTAATATGCCCCAATTAAGTGGTAATGAGTCAATATTAGGCTTAACATTGCTGTTAAAGAAACACATCCGGGCGCAAGTTAATCATTCAGCCAAGGAAAATAATTAGAGGTAGACGACTAACAAGTGCGTCCTCCTTCGATCATCATCCTCACACAGAAAAGCGGCATTGAGATCCATAGGCCTTTTAATGCTAAGGCGATGATCGTAGATCAGGCTCTTGGCCGATTTCTTAGGCGAGGATTGAGGAGCTAAGGAAGAAGGGAAACAACTAAAAGGACACAATCAATCACAAACAGCTGGTCATCACATGCGGGAAACCAAGGCCATAGGAGATGACAACCAAGGATATAGGCTAAGAAAATTTCATCTACCAACCTAAACATCCAATCTACTTACATAATCAACGTGCGTATCCAATCATAAAACCTACAACAATCTACCATTCAAACGTAAGAAGTTGTGATTATTGCTTGTTGCTCCACTCCGAAAAGTGACGCCCCCGGCCCATGTAACTCCCGCCGACGACCGTCGAGACCTCACTGTACCTCCCAGCCAATGCTAGGGTACTCTCTTTCCCTTTATCCCCCCTATGAGCCACACAAGTACACACACTGCCCAAAGATTTAAGTCTAGCACCAGCTCGCCTTGTAGAGCCGAAGCACACTCCTCTCCGATATGGGTATTCCAACTCCCACAAGTAAAATGTACCAAGACAACATTTCTGTAGTGTAACGTTACGCAAACAAAAGATCATCCTTTCTCCTTCTCCTTCATTCATTATATAGAATTTCTCACTTCCTCTCTTTCCTCTAAAACTTAACTAAAGTTTTTAAAATAAATTCCTAAAAATTCTTCTCCCACAGTGTCCCCCATCCCCTACATTCCTCCATAAATTAATTTCTTTAATTAAGTAATTATCTTTATTTTCCCCAATTCACCTAGAGTTACTCCTAGAATCACTCCTGTGTGTCCCCAAATTCCCTTTGCTGTGTTTTAAAGGCTTTCCCATTAAGGAAATAATAATTCATTTTTAAAATTAGAAAGTTCTTTAAATGTAGATTCTTTACTAAGTTGACTTCCGCTTTTCCCCTTAAGTTCCCATTTTTCCCTTTTATGTTACCTTTCCTAGTTTCCATTTTGTTTTATTTTATTTTTTATCTTCCTTTCCCCTTTTACTTAGAACTAAAAAGGGAGAGTGGAATTTAACCCCTTTTCCCTTATCATTAAATTATTAAATTTTATATTATCAAAAAGATAAACATTTCTTAATTCCCTCATTACATTTTATAACCACATATTTTATTTTATGAATAAATTAATCTCTTACTCCCTTCATGTTACAAAATTTTATGAAGACCATAATTATCATCTAAGTTGTTTTTTATTTTAAATATTATTATTTATTTATTTAATTTTTTCAGTAGACTAAATTTTACCACTAGCGTAATTTGGACTTAGACCTTAGATTTTGTACCGGATGACAACTAATTAGGGAAATTGTTTTAAGAATACTTAACACAGCACTGTCCTAAGGCTCTAGGTTCATCCTCTATCATCAATAATGCACATTCCCTTCGTGACGCACTAGGTTCTCCAAGGTGCCACTCACCATATGTTCCCTATACACGCTGCTCTCGGACACTACGGGTCCAAGGGTGAAATCTCGCCTCTTGACCGACAGACATCAATAACCCTTGAGTCAACACCGCATCGTGAACTTGTGGAGACTAAGGGATTCTAAGGAATAAGGAAAAATCCTTATTCATTAGAAGCCCTTAGAATCATCGTGAGCGATCAAGCCGTAGTCTCCCTCACAACATCGTGGGTCTTCTCAAACTAGGTAATAGTTAACCTACAGTTCGAGCCATGGCGAGAGTGATAGTAGGTTGTGGTAGGGCTATTGTCCAAACCTCTCGCTCAACATCTCTGGTAGTCGTTTCTGACCTCTTTACTCCATATGTGAGTCTGGTCGGTAAGCTATCATTAGCCTGCATCATCAACAAATCATGTCAGAATGTATCCATATCATATCATCTAGTCAGATGCACTAATATCACAGTAAAAAAATAAAACCCCAATGGCACACTCCCTGACTCGATCCAGAGTCCAAGGGGTTCCATCGATGCCTCTGCATCCTTAAGGTCCGAAACCCTGCACACTTAGTAAAACCGAGTCAATAGCACCCGTCTATGTCAATGTAGTAAAACAATATGTCATCTACCCATAACACATCATAATCAAAGTCAAAATTTTTAATAGCATAATAATCCAGATCACTTGTGAGCAAGTGTCCTCAAAGAATAAGGTCGCTCAGTGTGCCAGAGCGGGATGTTACCTACACCCCATCTTGGTCTAAAATTCATCCCAAAGTTTCACAATATAAATGATGAAATAAAGTGTATCACAATATCATATGTCTATCTATAAAACAAAAATGGAAACTGCTGGTGCATATCATATGCATCCTCCCAGGTTGGTGAGTGCAGACTATAATTGTCCCCCTGGACCTTGACTTGATCTACCATTTGATGTCGTAGTTTTCGAACATGATGATCCGAGATGCAGACCGGCTCAACCGTGAGCGCCCCCTCGTTCGATACCTACAAGGAAATCATGCCATTAACATGTGTAGGATCACTAAATTAATGTCTCAAAACAAATACATGAAAAACATCATGCATATGCCTCAAGGAATCAGGCAAGGCTAGTCGATCGGCCATGGGCCCCTTTCTCTCCACAATCTCGAAGGGTCCCACGAACCTAGGAGAGATTTTATCTCCTTTTCCAAACTTGATCAAACTCTTATGTGGTTTAACCCGCAAAAAGACTCGATCGCCGACCTCGTAACTACGGTCGATTTAGTGTGCATTGGAATAACTCTTTTGTCGATCCTGCACTTCTTTAATCCTTTGTCTTATGGTTTTCATTTGCTCTTCCATTTCTTGGATCACTTCTGACATGGTTTCCCTATCCTCAAGCCGGTCCAAACTCAAGGGTGTCTGACATGGTTTCCCGTAAAGAAACTCGAAAGGCGCCATCTCAATGGTGCTCTGGTAACTGTTGTTGTAAGCGAAATCCACTAGTGGCAATAATTCTTCCCAACACTTTTGTTGGTCCATCACGTACATGCGCAACATGTCCTGCAAGGTTTGGTTAGTTTGTTCATTTTTCCCATCAGTCTCCGGGTGATATGCAGTGCTAAAGTTAAGTTGGGTTCCCAAGGCCTCTTGGAAACTCGTCCAAAATCGTCTAGTAAACACTGATCCTCGATAAGATATAATCCTCTTAGGCACGCCATGCAGCCTCACAATCTTACTGATGAAAACTCTAGCTATGTCAGGTGCCTGATACATCGTACGCATAGGAATAAAGTGAGCACTCTTCATTAGAGTGTATACTACTACAAAAATCGAGTCACGTCTCATTACCATCAGTGACAATCCAA
The DNA here is from genome assembly GCA_010110895.2 of Picea sitchensis. Taxonomy (NCBI): domain Eukaryota; kingdom Viridiplantae; phylum Streptophyta; class Pinopsida; order Pinales; family Pinaceae; genus Picea; species Picea sitchensis. Next base: position 58,206 of record SNQJ01S0010290.1, read on the forward strand.
CAATAAAATCCATCGAAATAACCTCCCATTTCGATTCCGGAATGGCATGTGGTTGTAGTAATCCTGTTGGGTGTCTATGTTTAGCCTTTACCTACTGACATTCTGGACATATGGCCACATAGTTGACTATGTCCGCCTTCATTCCCTTCCATAAGAACAAGGGTTTAAGGTCTACCCTCAACTTTGTGACTCCCAGGTGAGCCATGTAAACTGATCTATGATCCTCACCATGTAGATACGATTTTTAAACCTCAATAAACCATCGCTATCAAATGAAAATTCTTCAAATCATGGTACCATCATTGTGTTTTGTCCGATAAAACCCTCGACCTCTTTGTACCAGTCATTGTCACACTGTAAAGCTAGAATCTTTTCACGTAGATTCATTTGAAGGGGAAACACCGAAAAGATGAGTGGTCTCCGACTCAATGCATCTGCCACCCTGTTCACTGTCCCTTTTATGTAAGTAATCTCAAAATCGTACTCTCTAAGAAATTTCGACCAATGTCGTTGCCACGCATTCAGGTCACTTTGCGTAAATATGTGTTGTAGTACTCAATGATCAGTCTTTAGTTCAAATTTTCGTCCAACAAGGTAGTGTCTCCAAACTTTCAATGAATATACGATGGATAACAACTCCAAATCATGTGTCGCGTAGTTCTCCTCATGCCTTAGTTTCCTCGAAATGTAAGCAATTACTTGTCCTTCTTGCATCAAGACTCCGCCTAAGCCTTCCTTGGATGCATCAGTGCATACCAAGAAGTCCACGTCCATGTCAGGGACCTTTAGTATCGATGCTATTTTCAACAACTCCTTAAGCCTCCGAAATTCTTCCACGCATTTCCCGTTCCAAACAAACTTCTTGTTTTTCTTCTGCAATTCTGTGATCAGATTTTCTATCTTCAAAAATCCCTCGACGAATTGTCGATAGTATCCTGCTAAACCCATGAAGCTACACACTTCTGGGACATTCGTCGGCACAAGCCATTCCATAATAGCCTCTACCTTTGTTGGATCCACGACGATGCCTTCACCGGAGATGACATGCCCCAAGTAGTGAATCTTCGATTGGTAAAATGAGCATTTGGAAAACTTCCCATACAATTTGTGCTCTCACAGAAATTGTAGTACCAAGCACAAGTGCTTGTCATGCTCCTTTGTCGTTCAAGAGTAAATCAAAATATCGTCAATGAATACTTGGATGAACTTGTCCAAGTACTTGTGGAACACCTCATTCATCAAACTGATAAATACCCCTGGGGCATTTGTCAATCCAAACGGTAAAACAGTAAACTAGTAATGTCCAAACCTCGTCTTAAAGGCAGTCTTAGAGATGTCATCCTCCTTGATCCACAATTGGCGATACCCTAATCACAAATCGATCTTGAAGAACACCATCGCACCCTTCATTTGATCGAACAAATCATCGATTCTTGGCAATGGATACTGATTCTTGATCGTAGCCTTGTTCAGTTGATGGTAGTCAATGCAAAGCCTCCACGATCCATCCTTCTTTCGTATGAAAATAATAGGTGCACCCCATGGTGACACACTAGGACGTATCAGTCCCAGGTCCAACAACTCCTTCAGTTGCATTTTCAACTCTTGTAACTCCGGGGTCGACATCCGATAAGGTGTTCTTGCTATCGGTTCAGTCCCCAGTTTTAGGTCTATGGTAAACTCCAATTCCCTCTCTGGCAACACCCCAGGTAACTCCTCTGGAAACATGTCCACAAACTCTTTCACCACCGGAAGTTGTTCTATACCTTCCGCTACTGCCTTCTCGTTTAACGTAAGGATCACATAAAGCTTGCACCCTTTGTGCATACTCTTTCGTAGCTGTAAGGAAGAGATGAATCTCAGGGAAACTCCCTAGTTCCGTCCTATAATCACATGTCTATGTCCCTCGTATCGACCAAGCTCAACTGTTTTGTCTTACAGTTAAGTATCGCCTCATGCGATTCCAACCAATCCATACCAATCATGACATCATAAGATCCTAATATCGTGATGTACAGGTTGGCCCTCATGACAAACTCTCCTAGGTTAAGGAAACATCCCGTAACCTTTCCTCCAACCTTTTGTTTGGCTCCAGAAGCCATCTCCATGAAGGTAAACTCATCATGTTCGACTGCCTTCACCTTAATCCTTTTTAGCGCTGCACTAGAAATGAAACTCTTAGTAGCACCGGGATCTATCAAAATACTAAGGGTCTGGTTAGCGATGGTACTTGTCGTCTCGAGCATAGTTGACTGGTGCTCTGCCTGGCAGTTATTCACCACTGCATGAATCCGATGGGCCTTACCCATATCTCCCATGGTAGTGGGTCCGACTGATTCATATGCTCTGGTCCTCTCCACAGAGCAGTCGCGCTGGTAGTGTGGCTCCCCACACGTCCAACACCCCTTCTTCGACCCAGTAGTCCTAGTACCCAAAGTACAAAATGACGGCCCACCGACCTAGAACCCTGGTTTGTTCTTCTAAATAGGTCTAAATTGCTACTGCTATGGGCGGCGCTACTGTTGATGTTGTGGTCCCTGATAAGGTGTCCACTACTAAGGCATTGGTTGCCGAGGTGTAGTGAAAGTGGATCCCCTCTGGAAGCTACGATATCCTGACGTAAGTCTGGCTGGTGTCTGATGCTGCTATGCTCCAAATGAAACCTGCCCTACTGATCTCACTGGAGTCCTAGTCTGACCCCCACTGATAAGCTCCTCCTCTACTATGAGGGCCTTCTAGATGGCATCATGCAAGGTTTGAGGCATCAAAATCCTAACCTTTGCAAGCAGGTTTCCATTAAGGTCGAACACGAACCTATTGACCTTAAGTTTCTATGTGTTAAGGTGTAGAGCATACAGGAGCAACTCCATAAAATGGGCCTCATACTCGGGCACCGTACGACCTCTCTATCATAAGGCATTGAACTCATTGAGTTGACGCTCATTGAATTCCTTTGAAAGGTACCTCTCTTGGAACCATTCCTTGAACAATTCCCATGACACGTCTTCGACGACCATGTTTAGTTGTGGTAGGAGCGTCTTCCACCATAGAAGAGTGATCCCCTTCATTTGAAAGACCGCCATGCAGACCTTCATGTTGGAGGTATAATCGCAAAGTTTGAAGCACATCACCATGTTCTCCAACCATTCCTCGGCGGCTGTGCCATCCGAGGCACCAAAGAACTCGTGAAATTTGACCTTCTTGAGTTCACAGTGAATGCTACCAGTACTAATCGGAGCACGTGCTGGAACCTTAGTGGCTACCGACGACCTCGCCTCATCTCTTTCCAAACGGCTGATCAGTGCCTCAGACATGCACTGAAAATATCTCATCATTCCGACTACATCACTAACCGCTATCTGCTCTTGTCCGAGAACCTGCTTGTCTCCTTGGGGGTTAGACCCCTCAGGCTTGGATGCTACTAGAGGCATCATGCCTCCTCCCCTCGCACCCTGTCGTCTACCTCCGCAGAATCCTATAACCATGATTACCTACATGCACACAATTCAATTCGATCAACAACAGTATAATCAATTATATCAACGAAATCCATAGTGATCCCATGTCGCAGGTTGAACCTCCCTTTAATACCATATATAACAATCCTCCCGTTCATCAGGACATCAACCTCTCATAACAAGTGCAATTCTTTTTCTTTTTTTTGTGTGTGTACAAGGGTAATAAAGACATTATACTCTTCATCACAACATGACGATGAACATGACGCATGCAACTGTGACAACAACGTAATGACCTCAGATGCCCATCAAGCAATTGGAAGTAATGAATGACAATCAACCGACAAAAATATGACTGACTACCTGCCTCTCCTACCCTGCAATGGTTAGGACCTCCAAGACACATAAGAAACGCTCAAGCCTAGGTTCCCATCGATATTGACCATTTAAGGTCTCAGGGCTGGCGATTGTTCTGAGGAACAAGGAGGCGTCTACAATTCGCCCCAAAAACAAGTCCAATCGACAAGTTGAAAGACAACATCAAGATCATCTAAGACACTTCACTTCACAACAATCAATTCTATAAATCTTCCAAGAATATTTAAGGTCGGACCCTTAAGATTATACACACTTACACTTTGAAATGTTACAATAAACTTTTGATGATGCAAGAAGTAAATATCTGACAACCATTCATTACATTGTCATTCCCTTGCGGGCAAAGTCTAAACATTAGGCAATACGTCATTCAATACCTAAATTTTCATGGGTGCAAGAATAAGTAAGTTTAAAGCCATCATTCAAAAATAACTAGATAAAAAAAACTAAAATCTATGACTATCATTCACTACATACTATCCATTGCGCAAGAAGCGATGACTAAAACCATCAATATTGCATCCACATTGCCATAAGGTGCCATCTAAATCAACATTAAATATACATCAATAAGCCAGCGTGAACTTCGACATGGTTAAAAATATAGTTAACATCAATTATAGTCTAACTAGCTTGACTAATTTTATACTTTTAGCCATTAATCAAATAGACATTAAATGCAGTCAATTTAGCAAAATACTTTTGTCCAACCTGACAATCAAATTGACTAATCTAATCCAACACATAAAAGTATGTAACGATGTTAACTGTATCAATGTATTTTTTATTAACGCAACAATAGTAGTCAACCTCCTTAAAAATCACAGGTCACAACCTCTCGACAATATTAAATACATCATGTTTCCATCACATAAAAATTGTTGGCGATTAAATTGCGTTTGTTGTCTAAATTAAATGAGGGGTTGTGGTCAATAAATGTCTTTTTAAAGCAAGTTTTAATGCCATTTTAAATGCTATATTATTGTTATAAATAAGTTTCTTGTCAATCTAATCAATGCAATTGATGTTATTTGCTGTTATAATTGGAGTTGACTTGTCGTTATTTAGGGATTAAAGAATGGCTATCAACGAACAACAATCAACATTGTTGCCTTTTAAAGGAACTAACCCCTCGTGGTCTAGAACCCAACTAAATGGTAACCAACTAAAGATCGTTATCCTAAACTGTTGCATGGAAATCGCTGCCCTGCACAACAACAAAGCAGCTACACTATTGACCATTCAAGGGCAGATCAGTCAATGAAATGTTGCCAACATCCATTGAGTTGGCAGTCACAGGGTTTTTTTTTTTGTGTGTGTGTGTCTTATAGGTAATTAAATACTGTCCAAGGGTCACTAGAATAATACGACTGGGTAAAACACTGTCCAATTCCAAAGGAGAAGCATAAATAGAGGTCGCTATCAAGCCCAAAAAAAAATGGAGACTAACACATAGACACAGTCTTTAAACCCTCCCTATAACTGTGGTCTTTTAACGCCTTGGTGTCCCTTAAGTATGACGGATTCACTATCTACTATTGCAGGGATGCACTTGGCTCATAAGGACAAAAAAAAATAGTTGACGGAGAGGAAATCAAGATTTTTCACAAGGAAATACAAGACATTGTTGAGTGTGATACGCTGTCCAACATTGCTACGCCACCAGAATAATCAAGAGAGTGCTAAGTTTAAATTCCTATTCAAATCTTTTCCATGCAACTCTTAAAAAAGACATAGGTAAAAAGGTTATTAGAAAATAAATAGAATGTTTTGGAAACAACTTAAACTCATGGAATGATTATGAGCGAGCAAGGCATTCAGCTACACAAAAATCATTCTCACAATTACAACTTAAAGGAATCTATGTTTTTATCGACCCACTTGCAAACGTTAGAAATAGAAACATTAAAATCAAGGTATGTAATGGAGAAGAATGTGCAGCGATTACCATTACACAGTGAATGTGAAGTACGCCATAAAAATTTACAGGTGGATGTGATACATTTAGGCACGTTTAGATTGTGGTGTTCAGAATCTCGGGTTGTCGTGAGTGAATTTATGGCATTAGAGTAATGTTTCACTGTAATTTCATTAAACACTCAAGAACGACCGACATTTCTTACCTCTCTGTCTATGGTCAATGAAAATAGGTAAACGATGTTTAAAAAAAATGTGGATGCATGTCTTTTACAAATAATCCAGAAAATAGTTATCTAACAGATATTATTCAAAATTAATTAGTGGATTATCATATCGCCACACGGATGTTCTGAATCGTTGGAACATTTTTCTCTCTTAGTTGACTTTAATGCCCTCTACTGTCCGTTGAGGGTGGGTTGTATAGATTAGTGATACAATTTCAGGGTTACAAATTTCCTTCAACAATGCATCAAGTGCATGGAAAACTATCTGTCGAGGTCAACCTTAGAGGTGAAAACAACACAGGGACATTCCAACAAGGTAAGAAAAAAAACACACGGTCGAAGGAAGGGCCAAGCCAACAACAATTTCAGTGTTAAAGAAACACATCTGGGTGCAAGTTAATCATTCATCTAAGGGCAATAATCAGAGGTATACGGCTAACAAGTGCGTCCTTCACTCATCATCCTTGCACAGGAAAGTAGGGCGTTGAGATCCATAGGTATTTTAACGCTAATGCGACGACCGTAGATCAGGCTCCTGGCTGACTGCTCAGGCAAGGACTGAAGAACTAAGGACGAAGGGAAAACAACCAAAAGGACACAATCAATCACAGAAAGGTGGTCAGTACATGTGGGAAAACAAGGCAATAGGAGATGACAACCAATGATCTAGGCTAAGAAAATTTCAGCTACCAACCTAAACATCCAATATACTTACATAATCAACATGTAGATCCAATCATAAAAACCTACAACAATCTACCATTGAAATGAAGAAGCGTACCGTTGTCTGTTCGCCCGCTCTGAGTGACGTCCCGCGCTCCGTGCAACTCCCGCTCGCTAACCGTTGTGACCTCACCGATACCTCCTAGCTAATGCTAGGGGTACTCTTCTTCCCCCTTAGCCCCCCCGAGCCGCAAAGGGGCCACACATATTGTCCAGAGATTTATTCTAGCACCTAGCTCGGCTCGCAAGGCCTAGATACCACTCCTCTCTGAGATGGGTATCCCAACTCCCATAAGTAAATCAGTCAGGA
>SNQJ01S0010290.1:106386-127237 GCA_010110895.2 Picea sitchensis
ATTTGGCGGAAGATGGAGGGGATATTAGCAAACGTTTAATCATTTTTATTTAATTTTTTTTCCTAATATTCCTTCTTTTATTAAGTTTATTCAATTTTGTTTACTTAATTTTTTCCTAATATTCCCCTTTTTATTAATCCCTAATATTTTCCCCATAAAAAAAAAAAACTTGTTCTAATATCCCTCCCCTTCTTATTAGGATAATCTTTTCCTAATATTTTCCCCTCTTATTAGGAAAAGTTGATTTAGCTTTGTCTAATATTTCCCCTATTAGGGAGAGCTTTAAAAATTATTTCCTCTCATTATGGTTATGAGATATGAGCATTACGGTTATGAGATATGAGGGAAAGCTTATTACCTTCATACAAAGTGGGGGTGGGGTAAATACTTTCCCTAATGGGGGAGATTTAGAAACTTAGTAATAAGGAAATCTTCCATTCTAACAGTGCTCCACCATATCGACCAACAACATCAATGGCTTTAAAGCTTCGATCCTTGAGAATATACATGAGGGTACCAACTTCTTTAACACCTCCAAACATAATTTATTATAAGAGGATAATATTAGGCTTATGAATATTTATCATCCTCTTCATGTCAGTTTTTTTGAGGTATTGCTTAGACCCCCTGCATTGAAGGATAAAATCATCATTTACTAAGGTACGTTTTGGGGATTGGCCTACTCTAAAGGCCCCTTTAATGGTTTTCTACTTGATAAAATTTTCCTCCTTTATTTTTATTGGGAAATGGATAGAAGGGATTTAATACCTATAATATTTGAGTTAGGGTCTAAATCTGTACCTAGCGCACCTTCAATACCATCATCAAGTTGAATAATAAAATTTTCTAAACCCTTAGTTGGTATATCAGTTGGAGTATAAGTTAGGGATCTCCCCCAAAAGATGATGACGAGGCACTATCACTTGAATCCCACTGCCCCTTCTACGGATTTTTTTATAGAAGGGATATCACTCCCTAAAACACTATCAATACCTACTAGGTCACTACTTCTTGAATACAAGCCCTTGACAAGAAAATCCAACTCTAACACCCCCAAAACTTACTCTTCTCTTTTAATTTTTTATTTAGACCGGAGATTATCCATTCCATAGGAGACCAACAATGATTTAACACATCAATAGAAACATAATTAGGGTGAGTCGAACACATACCTTGAAGAGGTAAGGATCGTGTGCTCTAACCCTTCCATCATGCACTCAAGAGTCAATGAGATGTTTGTTTTTCATCTAATGGAGCCACCTCCTTCTGAGAAAATGGTGAGCGAGGCATCAAAGCTCGCTCGGTACAACAAGAAGCCCACCATTACCTATCGGGAGATTCATACTGCTGTAATACTCGCTCTTCCGAGGTAACTCGCCAAGCATGTTGTCTTAGAGGGTACCAAGGTTGTCACCAAGTTTATTAGTTCTTGAATTTAGTATCAAACTCTTTGAACGTGATTCAATGGTGTCTTTTGACCCCACCTTTGCTATCAGAATTCAAATATTTCTTTTTGAGTTTAGATCATTTTGTGGATTTAAGTTCGGGACTTTGGCATGGCTCGCTATTGCTATGTGTGTGTATTTTTCATTAGGTGTATTTTCATGGTACTAGAATCATTGGAAAGAGAAGCTTGACCCTGCAAGCAACATGCTATCCTTTCTATTTAAAAAGGGAAAGTTGTATTTCTATTTTATAAAAAGAGATACATTATGAATGCTCAAAAATATGGCATACAAGTAGCATGAAGTGCCAAGTATATTTCACACAAAAAGCAATAAACAAGCCTAGTGATGCCTTGTAGGCTCAATGATCCAAAAATATATAGAAGATGGCTATAGCTTCCAGCCTAATGTTTATAAAAGAGAGATGCCATATGTCATGGATCTATAAAGACTTTGCTTGAAAATCAATAACACTAATGTAGATGTAGATATGACAAACACATTGATTGTCTTCCATTGTGTTAGAGACCAACAATGCCTTTCCCTTTACACAATCCACAAGAAACTAGAAAGTTAGTTTAAGAAGTAATGAAAATCATTTTCATTATTTGATCCACTACCCAAAGAAACTTTACAGCTCACATAATTGAAGTTCACAAAGTAGAGAATCTCCCTTGCACCATAGGCCCTTGGTTGCCTTGGTAAAACTTCTTGAAAATCCCTTATCAATAACTAGGTTTGGAATGATCCCATGGGGTTTGACTTTTCTTTCTGTCCATATACCTATGTAAGCATACCTTGGTGGGATAACGAGAAGATGGGATTATTAATTTGCATCCAAATTTTCATGCATTCCTTCAAAGCCAAAAATTGTTGCCATAAACTATTGCCATGATCGAGAGACAAGGCTTTTGTCCACACTTTCTTAGTAAAGGTGCATTTGATTAGTAAGTGAAAAGTAGTTCTACATTTTTACATAAAATGTATTTCCTAGTTTTTTGTCTTTTTTTTCTTTGAAGAACTTATGAAGGTTTTACTATAGAAATCCATTGCTATAAATAAATGAATGTTCAAGGGAACTCTCAACTTTCAAAAGAATTTCCACCACTAAATATCTTGGCCATTATGCTTATATTCTATGGTTCTTTAGTTACATATATGTATAGCCTATTTAAATAGTGTACCTCCCAAAACTAACATTTTTTTCTATATTAGTAAATCTTGTTTTTCAATATTAATTGAGCTCAATTTTATCATACAAACATAAGCCCAATGTAGCAACACTCTTCCATCCTTGATTTGATGATGATGTTGTGATATTATTTGCTTCATTGACCAAGGAAAAAATACTTTGAGCATGGAGTTGAGGTACAATTAGGCTCTTTAAGATAATTGAATTGCATTTCCAACTCAAGGATTTGCCCCTATTTGCATTGTAGTCTGTTTGTAAACCTTCCAAGCTAACTTGTTACTCATTAAAGAGAAGGATTGTAGTAGTGATTTACATACATTGAAGACCCATTCACATAGTTGGTTGATAGCCTAATCCATTTCTCAAAGGAGAGAGAATCCATATACTTTATGGATATGACTTGGTGCTATAGATTTGTACTATTTTTTAGCCTCTAGAGGCTCTTGGAAGCAAATTAATTAGACCCCACCCTTCAACCTCTTTAACTTTTTACTTAATTAGTGGAATTCCCTCTTTTTCCCTTTTCCTAATCTAAAGAAACTAAAAGAAAATATTTTTGATATTTTCAATCATTCCCATTGAGATATATGAAATATAATGTTAGTTCATGGGATCGTGTTATTGATTGAGATCATCAACACAAGCCTACCATGTAAAGATAACCAATTATATCACCAATTTGAGATTCTTTTTACAATTTTTTCATACAACAAAATCCAATCTTGGGCATTATAATCATTATGTTTCAACATGAAACCAAGATATTCAAGCCCTTTGTTCAACACTATGATTTGGAAATGTAAGGACAAGAGAAGCATTCTTTATTGCGCCTTAGAGGATAACATTAAAGGATGTAGAAGATTTTCGAACAATAATCTCCATTCCAGCGGCTTTACAATAGAGATCCAAAATCTTTTTAAATGTTGTAGTCTCCCTAGAATAGGGTTCCTCAAATACTGAAACGTCATCCACAAAAATAATGAGTCAATTAGAGAAGTCTATGTATCTTTATCCCTTTTAATGGATCCATACCTTCTAGATTTTAATGTTACCTTGTTGAGACCTTCTGCTACAATTAAAAATAATAAGAGACCAAGGGCACCCCTCTCTTAGCCCCTTGGCGAGAGAGAATAATTTGAATTTTGAGGTAGATCCATTAATTAAAATTGAAATGACATATAGGAAAGGATTTGACAATCTAGCTTATCATTGGAAATCACATGGGTATATAAAAGAGGATAATCTTGAGGTATAACCAACTTGAGGTCTAGTTTGATAACCACAACTTGTTTTTTTAGCCTTGATGGAGTGTCATTGATCCAGGTGAATATAAGTAGCCATGCACCTCTTTCATTGAATCAACGTTTTCGAGCCCGTGGTTTTGATAAACCATGGTATACACCGATGGTGTTTGAAAGATAGAGAGAAATAAAATAAATAATAATTATAAAATGGTGAAATATGTTTGCATGATTATTAATTAGTTTTTACCGTTGGTGGTTTATGAGCATGTGGTTTTGCAACCCATGCTATTCACCCACGGTATTTGTAAATGAGATTAAAAAAATATAATAATATTAAAATGAGTAAAACGATATGACTCTTGAGGGAAAAGGCATCCATAAGTACTATATATATGGGACCTCTCATTGGTAAAATGATATATTATTATTCCTTATTGATGTAGATAACAAGGTCACTCTTTTGGCCTCTTGTCATATCTTTTTGCAAATGAGCGTGGCCAACATCTCTTCTTTAGAGATAAGATACCGCCATTCTAGCAAGTTTGTATTCTACAATGTTCTGTTATTTTATTCATTAATAAATGTTTGGTTTTATTGTAATTATTTGTTCTTTGCTATAGTTTTGTTTATATCTCATTTTGTTCCCAATATAATCTGGATCAGTGGTATCAGAGCAATATGTTCCTTGTTATTTCTCGATGCATATCCTTGACGAGGTCGGGGTATGGAGAGTTGGTTCTTGAGCTAGTTTCTCTTAGGGACGATCGCTCCGGCCAACCCAAGAGACCTCCCATGATGGAAGAAAAGAGAGATGCCAAAGTAGGATATCCTTTCAAGATGTTGCTCGAGGAAGCCCTCACGCGACAAAGGAACGAGATGATGGACAACTTCGCTCAGATCCTTCGACAACTATTGACGGCGACTGACGCATCTTCGAAAATCGACCATTTTGGAGGTGTGATGCCCTTCAAGGTACAAGTGAATTTTGATATCCCCTTATTTAAAGGTCGGATATATGAAAATGATCTAGAGAAATGGTTGAGTATGCTAGAAGGTTATTGCTCTTTCTAAAAAGAATTAACGACAAAAATATTTCCTTCATGCTCCTTAAATCCCTTCCCCGTGTTAAACCTTGGTGGGAAGGTTATTGGGAGAGGAACATCATGGATGAATCTACACCATTCAAGAAATAATCCACCTAGGAAACCTTTGTGGATTCTTTCAAGGATGAGTTCTACCATGTTGGAAGTTATGATGACCAATATACAAGATGGATGACTTTGTGTTAGGAGAGAGACTAGACAATGCCAAAGTATACCAACATCTTTCATACACTCCGCTCAAAGCTAGGTATTTAAGATTCTGAATGACACATGGCTATGAAGTACCATAGTGGCCTACATAGGCAAATCCAAACATAGATGGATTTATTGTACATCTCCTCACTATGAGCCTCTTATCATTATGTTGTCAAAATCAAGTAGAAAATCAAGTAGAGTAATAAGTGATATTTCATGTCTGCAAATATGTCACAACAAAAGCATTTTAAAGGCGACCCTAACTCATAGAACAAAGGATAGAGCAAGGAGATCTAATCTCAAGAAAACCAGTCCAAGCCGCAAATAAAGGAGGGTGATGGGAAGTGAAATAAGGACATCGAAAAGTGGAGTGAGTTCCACAAAATCCCTTGGCACACCACCAATGAATGTCGTATGAAACAATCATTGTTGGACAAGCTCAAAGAAAAAGAATTAGACCTTGGCTTGGACTTTGATTCAAAGCACAATAAAGGGAAACATATCATTAATGCAGAACCCACTGCTACCATCATGACCACAAAAATCCAACCAGAAGAACTAGAGGAGCCTGAGGAGGAGGAGTGTCTCTTCCACTCACAGATGTGGGTGAAGGGGACCCCATTGCATTTCATTGTTAACTATGGGAGTCAAAAGAGCTTGATCTCACCTGAGGTTGTAAAAAGAGTGAAGTTGTAGATGATTCCACACCCCCAATAATACACCATTGGATGGTTTTTGCCAGGGACAAGACATCCACGTTAGGCAACAATGTCACTTGTCCTGCGACATCAAGACCTTCAAAGATCAACTATTATGAGATGTTGTCCTACTTGAAGTCTATGATGTTCATTTAATACAACCATATATGTGGAAACATCATGATGTTTATGAGTCTCATTCACATAGTGTCAATATTACTCTTGGGGTTAGCTCTACAGGAGACCAGAGGTAGTTTTGACTACTGCCACTTCATTGATATCGAAAAAACAGTGCCACAAAGTAATCTCTCAGACCTCAAAGTTTGTCCTCTTCATGATCCAGTCAGAAGGTGAATGGAAGGTCATTGCAACCACCATAGCCTCGGCTCGAGAAATTTTTACACAACATCAACAAGTCGACAAGATTGTAGAGGAGAACAAAGATATCGTTTCTTCACCTATGGGGGTGTCTCTGCGCTTCCAAGTCAAGCATTCCATTGAATTGGTGCCCAATGCTCCCTTACCCTATGGTCCAATCTATAGATTCTCCCTTTCAAAGAATGAAAAAATAAAGTGTCAAATTCATGAGCTCATCCAAAAGGGCCACATTCGAACGAGATCCTCATCTTGTGGGATCCCAATTGCATTGGTGTAGAAGAAGGTTCAATATGTTCAACATAGCTATAACATATCCCTTCATAGCCCTATCGGCCACAACCCCTTTCAAGTGTGCTTAGGGTTCTAGCCATTAGCCCCCATTGATGTAGTTCTTCATGTTGCATCTTCATCGATAGAGTCCTACCACACTCAGAACGAGGTAGACCAAGCAACCAAATTTTTTGAATGGATCCAACACATCCAACAACATGTTCATGGCATCCTCCAAAAGAATAATGCCAAATACATGCAATGACATGACCAACATCGGGTTCCACACAAATTTCAGGTTGGTGATAAGGTGTGGTTGCACTTGCAGAAATAGTGCCTCACATGAAGCTAAGACCACTCCAATATAGGTCTGACGCCATCACAAAAATTATGGATGAAAATGCTTTTGAATTGAGTATTCCTCCTTTCCTTGGCTTGCACCCAATATTTAATGTGGAGTTGCTCTGACCATATTACCCGCTTATGTGGGACACCTCAAAGGTGCCTGAGCATTTGGCCCCTATTGAACTCAATCTCGACTGCATTGATCAAGATACAGTGAATCGGATCATGGAGAACCAAATGAAAGCCACTTGCCAACAAAACATACAACTCTATCAAGTTGTCAAAGCAAGACAACTACTTCAGCAAGGAAAGTGGCTCACCAAGGTTCAGATTCAACAAAAGTTTCCCCATATTGTGAGGGAACTTGACACAATGGTGAGCATTGCTTCCTAAGGGGGGAGGACTCATCGAGGTGGATATCAGTGGCCATCCACCTCTTCCACTGAATCAACGTTTTTGAGCCTATGGTTTTGATAAACCATGGTATTTGAAAGATGGAGAAAAATAAAATAAATAATAATAATATGGTAAAAAAATGTTTGCATGATTATTAATTAGTTTTTACCATTGGTGGTTTATGATCTTGTGGTTTTGAAACCCATGGTATTCACCTATGGTATTTGTAAAACAAGATAAAAAAATATAAAACATATAATAATATTAAAATAAGCTAAACAATATGACTCTTCAGGAAAAAGGCATATGTAAGTACTATATATACATGCCCTCTCATTTGCAAAAGGATATATTGTTATTCCTTAATGATGTAGACAACAAGGTCACTCTTTTGACCTCTTATCATATCTTTTTGCGAATGAGTGTAGCCGACATCTCTTTCTCTTTAGAGATAATCTACTACCATTCTAGCTATTTTGTATTCTATAGTATTTTTCTATTTTATTTATTAATAAAAGTTGAGTTTCACCGTACTTATGTGTTCTCTGCTATAGTTTTGTTTATATCTCATTTTGTTCCCAATATAATCCAGATTAGTAGGCCTTCTTGTGCAGCTTCTATAGCTTCAGGAATTTGTCTTTGGTGCAGAAATCCAAATTGCTCACTAGATATAGATGTAGAGAAGACAATGTTTAATCTTGTGGCACTTATCTTAAAAATTATCTTATAGTTTGTGTTGCAAAGGGATATTCTTTGAATTCATCAAAGGAGGCATGGGCATCCTTTTTAGGGATGAAAGCAGTGATTGTGGAGTTCAATGCCCCTAACTCCTTCCTTGATGATATGGATCCTTTAACTAGTTCAAGAAGGTCTCCTTCCAACAAATCATAAAAACTTTAATAAAAATCCATCGACCATCCATCAAGACTTAGGTTCTTCCTCTTCTAAGAGGATTCTAGCATAGATTCTAACTCTTTTTTGGGTATTTTATCCATGAGTTCTTTCTAACGAACATAAATACATCAATGAACATCAAATAGTAGTAATAATAATAATAATTGAAGTGGCCCATTATAACTAATCCATCATCATAACCTTTCATCTCATGACTCATCAATGTGTATACACACTGTTAGGTAGGTCATTGTAAAAATCAATTTATTATATCATATCTTATTCATTATTAGTCCCGGCCAAGAGACTATAGCAATGAGTTTGTCTTTGATTTGACATTAATTTGTTTCTTATTTTAAATTTATGTATGAAATCTAAAGTTTAACTTACGAGAAAAAAAAAAAAAAAAAAAAAAATATATATATATATATATATATATATATATATATATATATATATACTTATTTTCTCTTCTTTGATTGGACATATTTAAGTCTTATTGTTGCCTTGACTTTTTCAATATTTAAAATTAATTGTTATTGTGTATTATTTAGATTTTGTTAATAAGTACCACTGTACTGAACTCTGTGCCCACTTATTATGTATAGGAATGATTTCCTTCGATTTAGTTATAAATCCTTATGAATTGTCACATGTTGTATTGCGCAGATCGTCGTCAATTTCGGGATTAAAACATGAATTTACGCTTCCAATGCATGTGCACTGATCTTATAGATATACTCATTTACTGCCTTCATATCTCCTTTCCCGTGTGAACTGGAATCGCATGCCCTTGCGGTCGACGGGATATTATTACTTATAACATCTTGAGTCCACTCTTATTTTTCTCTTCTTTGATTGGTTTATATAATTAAAGTCTTATTGTTGCCTTCAGACTTTTCAATATTTAAAATTAATTACATTATTAATGAATTTTGTTAATAAGTACCACTGTACTGAACTCTGTGCCCACTTATTATGTATAGGAATGATTTCCTTCGATTTAGTTATAAATCCTTATGAATTGTCACATGTTGTATTGCGCAGATCGTCGTCAATTTCGGGATTAAAACATGAATTTACGCTTCCAATGCATGTGCACTGATCTTATAGATATACTCATTTACTGCCTTCATATCTCCTTTCCCGTGTGAACTGGAATCGCATGCCCTTGCGGTCGACGGGATATTATTACTTATAACATCTTGAGTCCACTCTCATGGATGCCCTCTTAGAAAACAAGATTATCAACTCAGACAACCTAATTACAACAAGCTCCGAGTCCCAACAAAGCAAAAGACGATTTCAATTAGCTGAATTATGTATGGTCCATCAATTGAAGGAACCAAAAATATTTTTACATCACACAGTGTTGTAAAAGACGCTGACATATTATATTGAAGGGTTCCTTCCTTATGGTTGGTAAAGAGTTGTTTTTGGTTTGATTCTTTCCCAAAACATTGTTAAAAAGTCATAACACATCAATGCATTATCAAAGAATAATATTATATGGGTTATTTTTTTATTTTTTTTGTTTGTGTATCTAGCGTAATCGATAACTAGGCGGTCTCGTACTCGCGTGACACGGGGTCGATTCCGACCGCTACCACTATAACCTCCAGGCGTCATATTCATGCCCCTTCTGCATGCACGAGTAAGTCGGGGGGATTTCAACTCAAAACCTCATCGAACATAACACTTCATATCACAACACTTACCAATTACACTGTCCCAGAGGCATTATATGACTTAATTTAAAATGTTTGAGTAAATTTTATTTTTATTAAAATTGGATACATTTTAATACTTTAGTTTATATGATAACATTTTTTAAATAATAAATATTGCATTATTATTTTTTAAATAATATTTTAATTTACATGATAGTGTTTTTTCAAATTAATAATATTGTATCACTATTTTTTAAATAACTTTATTATCTTGTAAATAATTTAAAATTATAATATTTATAAAAAGTTAGCTTGTTTTTAAATTTGAAGAATTTAGTTTATATAACAACATTTTTTCTAAATTAATAATATTGTATTAATGTTTTTTAAATAATTTTATTATTTTGTAAATAATTTAAAATTATAATATTTATAAAAAGTTAGTTTGTTTTTAAATTTTAAGAATTTAGTTTATATAACAACATTTTTCTAAATTAATAATATTATATTATTATTCTTTAAATAATTTTATTATTTTATAAAAAAATTAAAATTATAATATTTATAAAAAATAATTTATTTTTAATTATTTTATAAATAATTTAAAATTATAATATTTATAAAAATAAATTGTTTTTTTTTTAATATTTTATTTCAATTTATTATATTTTGTTTGAAATATAATATTAATTGATTTGTATTATATAATGAAATTAAATGGATTAATACTCTTTATACATCTAAATTATCCAAAGTATCAAATTCATGTCTCATTTTTTCCTTCTCAATAAGAATATTTTTAAAAGTGATGTTGATCCTTGAAATATAATAGTGCTAGTGTTTATATTACATTTCTCAAAAGATGTTGCAAAAACGTTCACCTACCTTACAAACTTAGTAGGTTGTGTAAACTTTTTTAGTTCCACCCAATCATGATTCCAGAACAAGTCTTTCCATGAGGAGAGTTCACTATTCTCTCATTTTTTTCCCAATGATCGTTTGCCTTCAAAGGTGATGTTGTCACTTGCCCGTGCTTAAAACAAAATTTGAAATAGAACACTATATGTTTATAATTCAAAAATTGTGTTGAGTGACAATGCTCACTTTTCAACACAATTTTATCGTAGAGTTATTTAATGAACTTAACAAAAATACAGATTTGAGTAGGCCATTAATGTAACGATAAGGTTTTTAAAGATTAAACTAATTTTTTATTAAATAAATTATTTTTTAATTATTGAAATGAGATCATTTTTAAGATTAAAATAAAAATAAAGAACATGATGAATATTAAAAATTTGTGAATGATTGAGATTACAAGCATTGATATAACTTAATTTAAATAAGTATGTTTTAGTTTTAAATGTATTAGTAAATTAAGTGAGTTTAATTGTGAAAAACAATTTTATAGTTGAGTGAATGTGATCTAAAATCTTAATAGGATGGATGTTATTCTTTGATACAGATTTTAGAAGTGAGGATTGAAGTTGCGGGATTCATTTCACTAATTTCAATTGTACCTTTTTATCCCTATGAACATCACTTAATTTTTTCAATTATAATTGGCTAATATATTTAAAGTCTTATTGAAACCTTCAAGTCTTTCAATGTTCAAAATTAAATAAATAATTAATGAAAACTATTGTGACTTTACATCGTGTTTGTACGCCAATTCTTTATTTAATTGAAAACTGCATCGATTTGTTTAAGCTTGTATCATGTTAGTACATATATGTTGCCAATCCAACTTAGCGAACAAAAATCTCATCACATAATATGCATGTCCTCTCACGGGTTGCAAAGCACATCGTTTTAAAAAGTCAAAAACTAAAGCATATATTCAAAGGACTATACAATAATAATTACCTCTATTGAGGCAAAACTTTATATTCCAATGATAACTAACATGATTCTATGTCTTCGAAAGCTATAGCAAGTCAAACCATTTACATTGATCAGATAAATCATTTACATTGGCACGATTTTCTATAGTAAATATGTGACATGACCTACAAGATTTATTTAATTATTTGACCTACATTTCAATGGGTGGTTTTGTACAATGATAGATATGGTTTGTCATGCATTAATTTTATTGGGTGCTTATTCACAAATGGACAAGGATAAATATAATATAATATGTAGTGAAGCCACGGGGGATTTATGGATATGAGGTATATCTAGGCTAACAATAAGCACATGGCATTTATGGACATATGGGATGTATATATGGGAGTCGACAATAGAGCACTTAATGCTTGTTTGGATCTACCATTCAACCCATCAAAAGGTGTACAATCACGTGTTTATTGCCAACCAAGTACAACTAGGTGATTATTGCCAACCAAGTGCTCAGAACGAGTGCATTTCTAAACAAATGGAGCTAATTATGATTTAAAACTACTTATTGATTTAATATCATTAGGCATTTGAACTCTGCAATGATTTGATAGATGGTAAGAAGTTCTTAAAGCAAATTGCTTCACCATTTTGGCTTGTGTAGCTTATGATCCATGATCTTTCCTTTTGTTAAATGGTTGAAGTTACTATCTAGATCCCACAAACACATGCAAAATTGTGTAATACCAATTATGAATAGAAATATAAAACCAAAACAGAGATATCAGTGTCGCATGACAACTTAATTCATTACTTTGCAGGGACTAAGATGCTATGCAACACTTGTTTATATATTATTTGTCTTATATGGATCTTAATTATTTTTCCTTCGTATGTTGGATATTCTTTTTTTTTTCCAAGAGAAAAAAATGTACTTTCTATTTAAGACGAATCAAAAATACAATCCTTAGGTGTTAATGCACATACAATGTATACCTAGTTTATGTGACTTACAAGCCCACTACCATTATCTTTTACATAAGTTGTTCCAAAACCTTAAATATCTAACTAAGTTTGAATCAAAATATGTCATCATCAGTGGTGTCCATAGTCTTTGACGTATTATAGATCAACACAAAATTAAGATCATAAGTCTAAAAGGTTACAAGACCTCAAGGATAGCAAATATCCCTTAGTAAATTCATCTCAGACAAGCAAATCTTCAGCCAAGTGCAAAGCTCCCTTAGATAGTGAATCAACACAATTGTTTAGTTCTCTAAATATATGAGTAGAACTAATCATCTAAAAATGACCAGAGATATACTTCAAATGTAATGCTAGCTATAAAAGACCATTACTGTGGACTTGGATTTCATTGTTCATTCAATTGATAGTCATAACAAAGTCTTTAGATACCTATATTTGTACAATATTTTTCCTTAAAGCACACTTCAATAGGGAGAATAATGCTTTAAATTCACCTTGATTAATGGTCCCAATACCCATATTTGCCTTACTAGTGAAATATCGATCCTCATAAGTAAATAACACAAAACTCGAACTGTAGAAGTGTTTTGGACCCTAGCAGGCTCCATCAAAGAAGCTCCATACATAATCCTTGTTCATAATCACCTATCCTATCACACGACTAGGTTTTGGATTTATATCAAGGTTATAAGCAGCAAACAATGAAAGATCTTGTAATGAAACTTTGAAAGTGGGAACTTGGACATCCTTAAAAATCTTGGCATTCCTCACCAACCAGATTCCCCATGTAATCAAGTATGGAAGTGTTCTATATTCCTTCAATGCTCTTCTAATAAAGTACTCTTGAAAGCAATCTTCCATGGTCGATTTATCCCACAAATAATGAAGTGAGGTTCAATGTTCAACCTCTTTCAATACATGTCTTGAGTAAGGGAGTTCTAAAAAGAATTGTAAGGAATTTTCTTCATTACTTCTATAGAGGATGCAAATGCTTGGACCTGCTTTATTTCTATTTTGAAGTCCATTCCAAGTTAAAACTTTCTTGTTGAGAACAACCCAAAGGAGTAGACTGCACTTTGGAGGTTCTTTAACCTTTTATAACTTCGTCCACAACCAATATACTTCTAGTACCCCATGTGTTTGTAAAGTTGTGTATCCGAGTTTGGCAATATAGAAACCTCCAATTTTGTTATAATCCCAAGCAATTTCATCATATTCATCCTTGAGTCTTACATCTTCATTCCTAAGCTCCACTAAAAATCCATCGCAACATTGACCCCAATTACCTTCTCAGCCCAAGGCCTAAGCTTATAGGTAGCCTTGGCTCCAAACTAAGGTAAGCAGAGGATTATCAAAAAAATTCAATGTGCATATTCCTTGTTCTTGTAGATGGAGGATTAAATCTTCTGGGAGGAAAATGCCTTCACCACATCCTAGAATCACATCAACACCTACTTTGACTTGAACCCTAGAACCAACTTCCCAAGCAAGAAACTAACCTATGATTGGAAAATCTAATGTCAAAGCTTTCCACCGGTTGGATACATTATCAATACTCTATCTTTTCCTCCTAATCTAGTCTATGACAATGCCAGGGGTAATATATTTTTCAATTAGAACACATCCTACAATAGCATAAACACCTACATTGACTTGAACCCCTTAACTAACTTTCCAAACAAGGAACTAACCTATGACCAGAAAAGATAATGTTAAAGCTTTCCACTTGTTGGATACATTATAAATACTCATTCTTTTCCTCCTAATCCAATCTATGACAATGTCAGGGGTAATATTTTTTTCAATTGGAATACTTCTCCATTGATTGTCTCTAGTTAAGAAATTCCAAAGTGACTTAGTTGCTAGGGGATCTTCTTGATGACCCAACCACCCTAGTCCTTAGGTGAGGCAATTACCTTCCAATTTACCAAATGGGATCCCTTATAATCATAACTACCTTTCCAAAGACAGTTAAAACATACCTTTCTAATCTTGTCCAAAATACCTTTTAAAATATAATCCAACAGATGCCAATAGAGTGGAATGGCTTCTAGTATTTACTTGATGAGAACTAATTTACATCCCCTTGTAATCCAACGATTACACCAAAAATTCACACTTTTTTCAATCTTAGATTATAGTCACATCCAATCAACCTCTCCATAATTGTTAGATTTGAGAGTAAAATTTAAGTACTTGATTCCATTGTTCAAATCATGAGAGGGAAATGAAAAAGAACGCTCCAAACAGTTCCTTACTTGTGCTTCCACTTCAAGCAAATACACGACAGATTTTATAATATAAGTTTCCATCCTTGTGGCCATACAATAGAGTTCCAAAATCTATTTGTACTGTCGACCTTCCTCTTCAAAGAAGAAATAGAATATCAAGACATCACCACAAATAGTAGATGAGTTAGTTGTTCCCTCCTTCCATTTTTAATTCCAAAGAGTTTCTTTTGTCTTCTAGCATTAAGAATAGCTCTACTTAGACCTTTTGCAACTAATAAGAAAAGGTATAGGGACAAAGGGTAGCCTTGTCTAAGCCCCCTATAAGGTTTAAAGAACTCAAAGGCAAAACCATTGATTAAAACAACAAAGGAGCAGGATGTCACACAACCTATTTCCCATTTAACCATAGGTAGATCAAATCCAATTCGAATGAGAAGAAGCTTTAGATATAGCCAGGACACCCTATTATAGGTTTTAGACAAGTCTAGTTTGATAATTGTTGCAGGAATACGAGAAGTTTTAACTGAGTGTAAGCCTTCCTGATCAATGCCTATAGCCTCATGTATAAGTCTACCCTTGAGAAACCCAAATTGTTTAGAAGAAATGACATTAGACAACAACGGTTTGATTCTAAAAACTATCACCTTGGAGATGATTTTATAAAGGAAATTACACATGGAAATAGGTATGAATTTATCAAATGTATCATGGCAATCCATCTTAGGAATCATAACTAAGAAGATGGAATTATAACACCCTATAATTTTCCCATTCTCTCTAATTTCCTCAACAAATCTTAGTAAATCATTTCCAAGAACATCAAAGAAGTCTATAAAAAAATTCACAGTCCACCTGTTAGGGCCAGGGCTATTATCCTTCTGAAAAGTACTAAGTACATCCATACGTTCCTCCTTAGTCATTGGTCTGTGGAGAATATTATTCTCTTCTTCATTAACCAATTTGGGAAAATATGGCACAACTTTTAGTATCTCCCCTTAGTTTGCTCTAGCAAGTTCCTTAAAGATCTCCTTGAATTGATGAACCCCATATTTTCCAAATCATGGAATCCCCGAACCTTGTTTACATCTTTGTTTGTTAATCCCAAATAATGTTATTTTTTCTCCCATGCCAAGCAAAATTTTGAAAGTATTTGGTATTTTATTCACCAACCTCAACCCACAAGGCTCATCTTTTAACCCCCCATTCTTTTTCTTTATCCAATAAAAGCATGTTCCTTTTTTGTTCTAATGAAGTAGTCCTATCCAATAGATCATGTCTAAAGTTTCCATTGAATTGTTTAGAATAAACCAATTCTAGTTCTTACTCTGCCTCCTTAAGCAAACAATCCCTCTTTTTATGTCTCTCACTTGCCCATCGGGGAAATTTTTCTTTGACAAGTCTTAATGAAGAAGCAAACTGAACACTGGAAATTTCTCCCAGACCCTCCTGACAATGCTTCCAATTATCCCTGACTAAACTTTGGAAATCCTCCTCTTTATACCAACTAGGATTATATCTAAAAAGAGCTCTAGGTTTTTCTCCATCCTTGCCTAGTTCAAGTATAATAGGAAAGTAATTTGAGCATATGACCTTGTCAACCCAAGTTTTGTATCTTTCTACCCTCTGTAGAAAAGCATTGTGTGCAAGAAACCAATCTAGCGTTTTAGCTACCTCTCATGGAGAAGATCTATTATTACTCCATGTTGGTCGAAGATAGGCTCCATGTCTACCCAACCCACTAATTCAAAATTTTCAAGAAAATAATGAGCTAGTATATCTTCTTGGGCATTGGTACCCCAAATTTCATCCTCATTCAATGTTAGATTCAAACCCCCCTCAACAATGAGATTATCCACCTAAAAACAATTTAATGAAAACAAATTGTCCAATAAGCGTTCCTTACCCTCATAGGTGTTGATATTATGGTAGCTGCGAGAGGTATTAAACATCCACATGTAACCCTGACAATACTACAATATTCTGGGAAGCAAGAAGAAACCCTAAAGCATTGGACATAACCCTAGAAGACAAGTCGGCTAAAGAAAATAATTAATATTGAGTTTTTAGCCTCCAAAAAGAGAATTCGACCCAGATAGCTAAGAAAGAGCAGTATAAATACATAATTCCAAAGCTCATTTGGACACACATAACTCGTAACTGCAGAAATTTAGTAAGTGCGCAAGTTAGGAGAGTAGCTACAATTGCAACTACTACAACTTGTATTTTCGGTTTTAGGCTTAAACTTTCTCTTGGTTATGGTTTGGACTTTCTGCTTGGTATACTAGCTCTGGAGAGTGATACACTACATTGATTGGATATTAGGCCTAGGGTTTGCCTCAAGAATTATTCTTTGTCAAGGTTAAGGTGCTCGGGGGTGGCTTCGGCCTATGGTTGGGTGACAATATTGCTATATTGTTTATGATGAAACAAGCACACCTATTTTTCTAATAGGTTATGGGCCCACACTATCTTCGGACAGTCTAACCACTGGAAGATAGATTTGGAGGATTTTCTCAGTTACAGTTGTAGTTGTAGCCAAAATTTTTGTTACAACAATGAAACCCTAACCCTCTTGTTAAGGCACCTTAAGTGAAGAGATTGACCTAATTTCTGGATAGTGTAGTGCGCCCTAACCTAGCGCACCTCCTGGTACTCTCAGCAAGCTAAGACGTCAAGTTTGATTTTTAGGTCAAAGTCAAAGGTTGACCAAGTCAAAGCAATCATGACTTACTCTATGAAGTCAGAAAACAAGTTAGAAGGGGATTCTAACTTCAGAGCATGGAAGAAAGGATCGAACTCATCTTTGCCAAGAATAAAGTGTTGGATATCGTGAAAGGAAAGATCATGGAACCATAGTTTGAAGAAGGAAAAGAGAAGGAACCTCATAACATTGTAGTTATGGAGAAGTTCAAGGACAATGACATCAATGCCATGAGTATCATAGTGGACTCTGTAAAATACCACCTGATAACCTACATTTTGTTAGAAAAACAGGATCGCGAAGCAATTAAATAAAACAAATGCGGAAATAAAATACATAAGATACACAATACAATAGAGACACAGATATACATGGTTCACTCAGTGTGGGATACGTCCACCAGAGAAATTGCCAGGTCCTTCCTTTATTATTATCCAACAAATGAAGGGATATAACCTACAACACACCCATTGTAACTTCCTCTTCTTTCTCTCACGGTCTCTTCACTCAGAATACAATATTCACGATGATACATAGCCACAATACATTTCCCTCATAAAAGAGGGTTTCCTTCTAGGGAAAAAAAACTCTAACATAACTTCTACCGCCAGATCTGCAACCTTATAATGAACGATCCAGATTTACTGTGAAATTACAATATACATTTACAAGGCAATTTTTCCTTCGGGGGCCTGCTTGCCCTTGGACCCCACAAGGGGGGTAACCCCCCCTACACTCCCCTACGTGGAGGAGTGTACATTCTTCCGGGGTGTAAAGTCTTCATAGGGTATAAACACGACTGAAAACAAAGACCTCTGAATTGAGAAGATGATTAGGCTCTACAACCAACGATCTCCCACTTGGAGATTGATCTCAACAACTCCATCGTTGTTGTATATGTTGGACTATGATCATTCTTAGACCTGAAAAATTTCTCATCTTCACCTTCATGATTGAAGACCAACTGAAACTAAGCAAGAACTCAATTTCTCCCTGGTTACTCCCTTTGTTAACATGTCTGCAGGATTACGGCTAGTGTGTATCTTCCAACTTCAAATTTCCATCTTCCAAGACAAATCGTATGAAATGGTACCTGAGTTGTATATTCTTAGTCTTCGAATGGAAGGCTAAGTTATTTTCAAGATGAATGACACTCTCACTGTCACAATACAACCTGCTATTCTCCTCCTTCTTTACCAATTCCTCCATAAGCCTCTGTAACCAAATCATTTCTTTACTAGCCTCTTTAGCAACAACATACTCTGCTTCTGTTGTTGAAAGTGAAACAACCTTTTGCAGTTTTGAAATCCAACTTATTGTTGTTCCACCTATAGTAAAAACATACCATGTGGTGCTCCTCCTGCTATCTTTATCACCTATCATATATGAATCAACATATCCCTGTAGAACAGTGTCTGAACCTCCAAAACATAATGCATGAGTAGTAGTACCTCTCAAATACCTGAGAATCCACTTTATTGTCTCCCAGTGTTCTTTACCCGGATTGTTCATATACCTGCTCACAACTCCCATTGCATGTGCAATATTTGGTCTTGTGCAAACCATCACAGACATCAAGCTACCAACTATCGATGAATAAGGGACCCTGGACATGTATTCTATCTCCTCGTGTTTCTTGGGACACATTTCCTTAGTTAATTTGAAATGGTTGGCCAAAGGTGTACTAACTGGTTTTGCATTCTGCATTCTAAACCTCTCCAACACCTTCTCTATGTACTCACCCTGAGACAATGTCAATTTGTGTTTTTTCTTGTCTCTAGTACTCACCCAAATCCTTCATCGCAAATGAATTCACTAATTTCTTCTTGAGCACATTTATATCCTGCATATTAGACCCTGCAACAAGCATGCCATCTACATACAATAACAAGATAATATAACTTCCATTTTCTAGCCTTTTAAAATAAACACAATGATCATAATGACATCTACCTTGTTATGTCATAAACCTATTAAACTTCAAATACCACTGCCTTGGAGCTTGCTTTAGTCCATACAATATCTTCTTCAACCTGCATACCAAATTCTCCTTCCCTTTGACCTCATACCTCTGTGGTTGTTTCATATAAATCTCCTCCTCCAAATCCCCATGGAGAAAAGTTGTTTTTACATCTAACTGTTCAAGATGAAAATCTTCTATTGCCACAAGACTTAAAATAGTCCTAATTGAAGTCATTTTAACAATAAGAGAAAATATTTCATCAAAATCTATACCTTTCTTTTGTGCAAACCCTTTTACAACAAGTCTAGCCTTGTACCACTTTTTTTCTCTATCTTCTTCCTTCAACTTGTAAACCCATTTATTTTGCAATACTCTTTTTTCTGCAGGCAACTGAACCAAATCCCAAGTCTGGTTATTTACCAGGGAATCAATTTCCTCTTTCATGCCTTGCTCCCACTTCTTTTTGGTTTCTACATGCATTGCCTCTTCATAACATTTTGGTTCACCAGAATCAGTCAACAATAACTAATACAATGAAGGAGAGTATCGTCCAGGGAGTCTACTTAACCTAGTAGATCTTCTAACAACACTTGCAGGAGTTTGTGGTACATGTTGTTCATGTTGTTGTGCATTTTGATTTTCTAGTACCTTTGTAATTTCTTTTTCAGTGATCTCATCAAGCATTGTGTATTCTGATTTTTTTTTCTTGTATATTTCCCTGCATCTGATCTTTGTACATGACCTTCTCATTGAATATGATATCTCTACTCCTAATGATTTTGTAATTTTCATAATCCCATAAGCGATAACCAAAATCATTAACACTGTATCCAATAAAGGTACATTTCTTGGATTTTGCCTCAAGCTTTGTTCTATTTTATTTATCAATATGGACAAATGCTTCACAACCGAAAGTCTTCAAAAAAGAATAGTTTACCTTTTTACTTGTTCATGCCTCCTCTAGAATTCCACCATCCAAAGAAATTGAAGGTCCTTTGTTTATTAAGTAAACAACAATATCTACAACATCTTCCCAGAACTGTAAGGGAAAAACAACATGCAATCTTAGACTCCTTGCACGCTCTATGATTGTCATGTTCATCCTTTCCGACACACCATTTTCTTGCGGTGTTCCTGAAACTGTCTTCTCTCTACAAATCCCATGGTATGAACAATAATCATGTAACACACCCACTAAAGGAAATCAAATTTTTGCGGTCCTCTGTCGGACTCGAACCCCTAAATAACCATGGAGGCCCAGCGTAAGCTGGCTCCTTCTCCGTTCCCACGTGATCGAGGG